>QVRM01004922.1:20000-104180 GCA_003439945.1 Dermanyssus gallinae | reverse complement strand
GAAGGAGAAAGGAGCCTTGGGCAGGCTCAAGAGAGCAAGTTTTTCGCTTACTGTACTAGAAGATCACGTGACTCTGAATGACGCGGGTTCGCAGGTGTTGGTACAAGGCACGTCGAACGTTGGGGGAAACCCGTGAGTGACCCCGGCCAAATGATCCGAGTGGCACCTACCACATCTCCTGATTACCCATAGTATTCTTGTATGGAGATCTAGGCCTTCAGAGGGTGAAGCTTAAGGAGAGAGGTGCGTTTAATGGGTATGGGTCTCAGCGGGCTAACATCGATCCGCTGGGGCCGAGTCCCACACTGCTTGAGATGGGAAGTGGGACCCTTCCCTTTACCTACTCGCAGCAATAGTGCGTATTTACCCACCCTCCATAAAAAAAATAATATATATATATATATAGGGTGTCTAAATAATCGGCTAACATCTTTAAAAAGTTTCGATCACAGATCTGCCCTGTCCGCGATCTGCTCTATTCGTAAACAGAACACGATAGGAATATTTATCAAGAGAAAAGGAACTCTGTACAGGCATGCTGGCGAACTCTTCATGCAAGTTCCGATCAACATAACGGCCCTTGTGAGAACAACATTTGTGGACTTGTGCAAAAGTTTGACAGGACAAATATTCAGTACGTGATGTGCCAAACCGTGGATAGCCACTGAAAGCTCGTTTGGCTGAAAATATCGGCGCTGTGGCTGGCAGTTTTGTCCAGAAGCATAGGTTTGGGGATTGGCCCAAACTGGGTCTTTAGCGTACCTCAACCTAGTGTACGTTGAGATCGATCTAGTGATATACCTACGTACGCTTCCGTCCGGTTGATGCAAAAGCTTAGAATTACGGATTATCAGAAACGGCTAAATTTCGTCAATTACGCTTTTGAGATGATGTAAGCGTAATGCCGATTTTGTGAAGAAAGTTGTCTTTTCCGACGAAGCCCATTTCTACCTGAATGGAAGTATAAATAAACAAAACAGTCGCATCTCGCAATCGAGAACCCTCGCCTAAATTATGAAAATATCCTAGATCCCATAGTTTTTACGATACTTTAATACTTTCGGACATTAGAAGAATATGTACGGGATGTCAGGAAGATGGCCGTCTCGGGGCTTTTCGGCATTCTCTATACGAGACACAACATTTTGGTGACTTTTTAGCATAACTTAGGCGTTGTTTCCGAAATCGCGCCTCGAATATCTTTCTTCAGCTTGTCCGGCTTACTGGCAAACATCTTGCTCCTCAAAAACCTCGCAGTGAAAGTCCAGAAACGTCAGGTGATAGAAACGAGGTGGCTTCGAAAAGTCTGCTTTCTGAGAGTTCACGCGCTCACCAAATTATTTTCAACATTTTTTTTTAATACTGGTCAATGAGCTCCTCTCTCTGGGAGATATCCATAATGAAATGTTATAGAACGGCGATGTTAAGAAACACATTGGCGTCTACGTCACCAGATGGCGACACAATTCGAAACAAACTATTAAGTGACTTTGGCCCATATATATATATAAATATATATGCGGGGGGGCAGGCCTGAAAACGTACTATCCCAGCGTGACTGGAGTGCCCTTCTGCACGATGAGGTACAACGACGTCTCTTTAACGAAGCTGCCGACGGGACAACCAGAGCTCGCTTAAACGCCGTATCTGCCAAGATATCAGGCGCCTGGTTACACGCGCTTCCCAGTGCCCCCATACCCCTCCGCGCTTCCCATTGCCCCCATAGGTACCCTTCTTCATGATGAGTCGATTCGCACAGCAGTAGGCCTACGACTAGGGGCAGACATAGTTAGCCCTTATCGGTGCCAATGAGGTCACCCCGTTGATAAACTAGGACATCACGGACTATCGTGCATTATTAGTGCAGGACGACGCTCGAGACATGCCGCTATTAATAAGATCTTTAGCAGAGCCCTTAGGTCGTGCGGTCGTCCGTGCATGCTTGAACCCCCAGGCCTCTGCGCGGAGGACGGCAGACGTCCAGATGATATGACACTTACACCACTCGAGAGAGGCAAAATGCTGGTTTGGGATGCAACCGTTACCGACTCTGTAGCCCCTTCTATGGTCGGTAGCGGTGCATCCGAAGCTGGTTATGCAGCCCACCTTGCGGAGACTAACAAGTTGAGAAAATACTCATCAATCGGCTATCCCCACGAATTTTGCCCTCTCGCGTTTGAAACCTTGGGTTCCTCTGGCATTGGGACCAAGCTGATCCGCAAAATCGGCACCTTGTTAAACCTGTCATCCAGTGATTAAAGATCGTCGTCCTTTTTCAAACAACGTCTGGATCTTGACATACAACGTGGAAACGCTGCCTCCGTTCGGGGCTTACTTGAGAAGTGGTCTCGGTCTGGCCTCGAAACACGTGACAGTCACAATACGCGCCCATTAGGCACATTAGCTTAGCTAATCCATCGTGATATGTGTAACATATACAAAATGTATTATACGGAAAATAAATTACTATACAGGTAGTTCTACAAGTTCTTAAAATGAGCTTTTCAGAATCCAAATTTTTTCGCGCTTTCACCGCTATTGGAAACGGCAACTTTTCGATTGCTAGCAGTCAAAATATTATGGTGATTGGCCGTGGCGATTTCGTTTGATCGCTTTTCCCGTGCAACGTATCGGCGTGATTTTGAAAAATGGAGAAAAAAGAGTTTCAAGTGGTTATCAAGCGTTTTTATTTCAAAAGTTGGAATGCGACCCAAGTGAAAACTGAGTTAGACGAGGTGTACGGTGACTCTGCGCCATATTTTGCCACTGTTTCCAACTGGATTAATGAGTTAAAAAGAGGTCGCAGGAGCACCGAGGATGAACTACGTTCAGGACGCCTAAAAACGGCAACTGATGAGGAAAACGTGGAAAAAGTGCGGAAAATCGTTGCCGCAGATAAGCGAGTGAACATTAGGGAGATAGCGGAGGCCTTGGGGATCAGTTTGGGTAGAGTGCATTTCATCCTGCACGAAAACTTGAAGATGAAAATGCTCAGAGCAAAATGGCTGCCGCATTTGCTCAACCAAGGCCAGAACGACGCGCGTGTTTCCGCTTCACAGCGAAATTTGGCCAAGATGTCGAAAAATCCGTCGGATTTTTGGCGCAGATTCGTGACCGTCGATGAAAGCTGGGTCCATCACTACACTCCCGAGACCCAAGAAGCATCTCGTCAATGGTGTGCACCTGGTGAAGGGACCTCCGAAGAGGGTGCGGACAACGGCATCGGCCGGAAAGATGATGGCTACGGTTTTTTGGGACCAACGTGGAATAATTCTGGTCGACTACCTTGAGAGCGGTAAAACGATCACGGGAGAATATTATGCAAGACTGTTGGACTGCCTGAAGCAAGAACTCATCGTGAAACGGCCCGCTTTGCAGAAGAAGGTTGTCCTGTTTCACCAGGACAATGCTCCCGCACACAAGTCGCGGCAAGCAACGGCAAAACTGGCCCAAGTGAGGTTCGAACTTATTGAACAACCTTCCTATACTCCAGACCTGGCCCCCTCTGATTATTTCCTCTTCGGACATTTGAAGAATAGTCTCGGTGGAAAGCGTTTTTCCAGCATTGAAGAGGTTAAGGCTGCTGTCAATGCCTATTTTCAGTCTAAAGACGCGGAATTCTACTCAAGAGGTATAAATGCTCTGAAATCTCGGTGGGAAAAGTGTATTGAGCTTCTCGGGGAGTATATTGAATAAGAAAAAATTAAAAACAAGATTTGGAAAATTCTTGGTTTTCATTTTAAGAACTTGTAGAACTACCTGTATATATATGAATATATATATATATATATATATATATATATATATATATATATATATATATATATATATAGTGCGAGAAAGAGAGTCCTGACCTTGAGTGATTTATCTGATGGAGGAGGTAATTTATGTATGCATTCAATCTCTACATGACCGCCAGAAAACCTTAATTTCTCCACAGCTATATATATATATCTCCAGGGTGCTTCGTCAGAATTGGTGCGCTTTTCAATTCGAATCCTCGCCGTATCCGATCTCAGTATAGATATATACGCAAGCTGCGTCGAGATTGCTCCTATTGTATATTCACACCAGAAGGAGCTTTGTATGTTAATTAGTCTGGAAATTACCACCTGTATATTGGGCTCTACGAAAACAAATAACAATATTGCACATATATATATATATATATATATATATATATATGCGTGTCGTCATAACGATCTTAATTCGAATCGTCCATCGTTGTGTTCATGAGGCCGTTGTGATCTGACGCCGCCCGTTCTGTGTCGTGACGATGCAAGCTGGGCGGTATCAAGTGTTGACACACGCGCGTCACGAATCGAACGCTGTCATCCAGCCGACCTAATTGGGCGCATCTATGGGCGGCCCTCGTTTTGACGAGTTCGTCACTGAGAATTCCGCCCGCCCGTCCGCCTGGTTCAAATTTATATGAACATCGTGAGACGTCATAAAGGCAGACTGCGATCGTTCACACACAAGACATTAACATGCCGGAGCAAGCTTCCTACTCTGCTTCTGAATTCCATACATCGTCTCTGTTTTGCCGATTTGCTAAATGTGACCTATGGGTGGGATAGAAACGGATAACTACTGTACGTTTGAATATGTAGTATGTATATATATATATATATATATATATATATACAGGGTCTCCCAGAAATCTCTCAAAAGCGACTTGTGCGAATTGCTGAAGCATGTAAAAGTAAATATGTTTTCTAGTAGATAGAATGGTTATTGAAAAATCTTGTTTTGAAGTAGAACTGATATTACTTAAATGTATGACACTAGTGTTGTTGCCCGACATAGGAGCACAAAATGTGCGATTGCAATTAAAGACAACCAGTCCCCCTATACCGAAACATCGTCGTGTTCGTGAGAAAATCACTCTCAGAGGCCATATTCCAATGGAACATGGCAAGTCTTGTGCCGGGGTAAAAGTGAAATTACCTAAATCCGTGATACTGGCGTTGCTGCTCGACATAGGGGCACAAAATGTGCAATTGCGAGACAACTAGTCCTCCTCTGCCACCTGAAACCAAGCTTATACAACGCTAGCCAGAAGATGCGACATGGTAGTTTAAAAGAGATTCTCGAAAAAATTAGGTATTTTATTAGCTTTCACACCCAATACCTCACAATCACAACCCTAAGAAATTCACATCGCTCAACTAACACATTCAGGCAAATTCATAATTTTTTTATTATGTTGGTACCAAATCTATGACAACGCGAGCCGTGATTACGTAGTAATTAAACGTTTTCGGCGAGCATGTCGAGATTGAGTGCGTGCATAAATGACCTAAAAAAAATACTTTCTGAGCTGACACTCAGCGAGGATGTAACGTCCATGGGACTGCTTTCGCATTGCTTCATAGACGGACCCCCATAAATACAAATGTGCTACGGTGGGGCTCGAACCCGCGCACCTATGTGTATCCTCCGATCGCGAGGCGCAGACGAATGCACCACGCCACCCGGCTCGACGCATACATAACCTAGAGTGACTTATCTTATGGATGAAGTAATTTATGTATGCATTCAATCTCGACATCAAGAATTTATGTCCAGCCGTAGTGGTATTTTACTTGTTTTGCTTAAAAAGCGGTTGCGCTGTTAGAGTTTCAGAGGTTGCGTGAGCGTAAACTGAATCAGTGCTAGTTATTTCCAATATTTTACTGCGACGAGAGTAACTATGACTTTCTTCCGGTAGGCTCAGTGCTATGCGCGCTTTTCGCGCATTGCCGCAACTAAGAGAGTTTTACTTTGTTTTTTTTTGTCGCCACATTCGACCGCCAAGCAGTTGGTTAGAAAGTGCATGGTCTCAAAAGCAACATTTCCCGCTTTAAAGCATTCCCGGCCTTTATATCGGATCGGCGGCAAGGCAAGGCAAGCCGAAATCAACACATGGCACAGGGAATCACTATTTTTGTATGATTACGCCGACGAACTCTGGTAGAAGTATGCAACAAATGACAGGAAATACACCACTACACACAGGGAGCGTTGAATGGGATACATGTGTGTATTTGTTATATTCTATTACATGCATGCATGTATGCGTGTGTGTGTGTGTGTGTGTGTATATGTATTTCTTTACGAGTGTAGCCAAAGTTTAAGCTGTTTGTATACTCGCCCTTGGCATGCTGGTAGGGCATGTTAGATCAAGTTGGCATAGGAGAAATGCCGGAGGAGAAGAAGACTAGTGGAAAGCATAAGGGAGTCGCTTGCACCACGCGACTCGACAAGCAGGACATAATGATTTAAAGCTTCCGAGACTTCCCCGCCGCCTGTGCGTAGTTACTCTTCTCTGGATCCCGCAGGCTGGAAGGTCATCCTAAGGGGGATACATATGTAAGACTGTAGAGTGGCATTGTTATAAGCGCCTATATATAGGTTGAGAGAGACAGCTTAGCGACCGTGCTAGTAGCGGCGGAGCGCTGCGGCGGCAGCAACAGCGGCGGGTTTGAACCCGGAGCCGTTATAACGGACGACACTACAGTGAGTGAAGACAGTTAGTGTTGAGTTGCGGTCGACGAAGGAACAGAGTGTGCTGAGAGGGGCCGGAGAGGCGGTGCTGTACCGAAGTAGCAAAGGAGTCGGATGGAATAAAACCTCAGCCGTGGTGGTCAATATCCGTGTTTTCCTCCCGAGCAACCCAGTTTAGGCTCTGACACATATATGTAGGCACTGTCGTGCATATATGTAGGGCTTTAGTGGGTGTTGCCTTAAGCCTACGGCTCGACTCTTGCCAAGCGCCAAGGCTTGCTGGTGAGACTTGCTGTTTGGTGGCTGAGCCCCACACTGTCTGAGTGTGAGCATATTCTGGGCTCAGCCAATCCCTGTATGCTTTTGCTCAGTCGTACGTAAATGTGTTTTAAACCCTAAACACCCCAAAAAACATAGGGATCGAAATATCTGAGTCCACAGACACATATACTCTCGTATATATATATATATATATATATATATATATACATATACAATTTCCAAAAAGTATAAATAATATATATATATACATATACATATATATGCATGAGCACCTAAGCACAACTCATCACGCGTGAGCTCCGCATATATGTATATACGACTTACCACTGCTGTGCGGTTTTGAATTTGAAATGCTCATCTTCGGGTGTCCGCCGTGGTTTACGAGGTGTCCGTTCTTAGTGCAAGACTCACTTCTCCCTTTCGCAAAATGCGCCTGATTCTGGCGATTCGTCGCTTCGCAGGTACCTGCTCGATGGTTGTAGAAGTATTAAAAGTTGTTCCAGGCAGTCGGCCGTGTACAGAAAGAACGCACTTGAACAAACAACCACAAGTATCTCCGTATACGAACGTTGCTGCAGTTGAATAGAGTAACGCAAAGTTCTACGAATCTCTAAATCTATAAGCAGCAAGACGGCTCTGCTACGTTCGTAGCGAGTAAAACAGCGGTTGTCTCTGCATGGTGTTAGCTATTTCATATTTTCTTCATTGCTGGGCATGATTTCGCGTGGAGCAGAGATCAACTGCCTTGCCAATCCTCAAAGATTCTTCCTGAGGATCAGCTGGCCGACAGAGGTATGCACACAGAAGACCTGCACGAACATGGGGAGCACATTCGCACACAGAACACGGTGCTGTATTTCGTGTAAGGCGGTCTTGGCACTGTTTATATCTCTGCCGTCAAGTGCAGAGCCTATTTCGGGAGAACGTCCATCGCTGATTCGCTGACTGCTTTGCCAGACACATACAGAAGAAGCAGAAGATGAAGAAGAAGAAAACGAAGAAGAGCGTGGAAGCAATGATAGCCCTTCAAATAAGCGCCCGCTAAAGAGCAGGCCGCCTGTAGGGGTGGAATCAGGCCAGCTGAGCATCCGCGCCGGACACACGAGAGCATGGGCCAGAGCGTTTCGTAGGGAAGACGAGCCGGTGGAAAGACCGCCGTTGGTTTCGGCAGCGGCGCGGAGCGAGAAAGAGAATCGGAAAGGGCTGCAGAGATTCATTCGCACTCCACG
Source organism: Dermanyssus gallinae (assembly GCA_003439945.1). Taxonomy (NCBI): domain Eukaryota; kingdom Metazoa; phylum Arthropoda; class Arachnida; order Mesostigmata; family Dermanyssidae; genus Dermanyssus; species Dermanyssus gallinae. Next base: position 96,180 of record QVRM01004922.1, on the reverse strand, counting down.
TGGACTAGTGGGCTAGTACACAACCAACGAAGCCTCCTCTCCTCTCTCATGAAGCAAACATCGATCTACTACTATTTCGTCTGGTATGGGTCGCTCTGGTATGGCTTCGATGGTTGTGCCAAACTGAGTACTGGAATATAATGTCTGCGTGTACACGCGCAGCAAATGACGACGGTGATAATGATATTGATTAGTTCCGCTTACATAAAGCACATAACAGTCGTCTAATGATTTAACTTAGTTTATAAACTATTTCGAACGATACATGTGAATCAAATAATGTAGCAATTAGCAGCTGTGTGCGGTGTCATAAAGCGCGCCAAACCTAGAAAGTGAATCGATTCTAATTTTGTACTGTGACATTGCTAAGAATTACACCGCAATGCTCTGACCGTGTCGAATCGGTCCCCGAAAAGGTCATTAACTGTTCGTTATAAGTTACATCAATAACTACGTTTCGTTCTGTATGGGACTGCAAATTACCACAATTGAGGTGTACGTTTGGTAGATTAAGGATAATTTTAATCTAGATTTTATTCGTTTGCGATTGAAGCTTGATATGGGACACTTTTATTAAGCTTGTAGCACAAAATAAAGAAAAACATAACATGCTATAATGCTAGCAAAGGCGGGACATCAGGAGGACGTAGTTTTAAACGCGATTTCATGCCTTGTAAAAGTACCAGCGAATGTCATGTAGGCGACGAAAGATATCTTACGGCGCAGTGGGCAATGAACGTATACTCTTTATGCAGTCTTTACAATACAGAATTCTCTCAGCTTCAAAGGATGCCCCATACCATGGGACATACCAGTATCTGATCATATGTGCAATCTCGGCATTATTAGCTGATTATGCTTCCAGACGTTAAACGCGGTCATGTGAAATTTAGTTGGGAGTAAAAACTACAACGCACAACCAATTGCTAGCACAAATAACGTTTAAAATCATCACCTTCATCGATCGCTCTACAGCGACACGCACCCCCCTCATTTTTGTGTGCTATAGCACCACGGGTACGATTTGTGTCTAAAACGAACATCAGCGGGGTTACTAGCAACCCTCTGGGTCTCTACTAACTATGAGTCGCATTGAATGGATATATTATGTATTATAGATAAATTGTCTGATTTAGAGGTGTGCAAATGCTACACAGCGTGAGTCACGGTAACAAATCGGTGATTATGGCTTTTCGCGATGTGCTCATAACAGCAGCGGCATTTCTTCTTGGTACGTCCAACGCGAGACGCTACTTTAGACATAGTATGGCGCACGGCAAGGAGTCCAGGCCTGCAAAGGGTAAGATCATACTTCACAGGATCATTTCTGTAGTCGATCTAACGTATCCGCTTGCCGGATTCGTACACCCTGTCAAATGCCACCGCGTGAAGCAGTGAGAGTCTTAGAGGCAGTCGTATGTCTTTGGGTTGTCATTTCCTTGTACTTTGAGAAGAACACGATGTAGAAGAAAGTTCCTCAGCTTACTGGCGCCCGCATGAGCGTTGAATGGTGCCAGAGTGTTTCTCATCGCACGATGCCACACCAGGGTTCTACCCCTTTTAGGTGGAGAATTCATTGAGCCTGATGGCGTGATGCATTCGCTTGCGCCTCGCGGCCAGAAAAGACACATAGATGCGCGGGTTCGATCCCCACCGTTGCACATCATTTGTAGTTATGGGGTCCGTCTTACGAAGCAATGCGAAAGCAAACCCGTGGACGTGTAATGTTGGCTGACGGTCAGCCGGAAAACATTTAGGTGGAGAATTCGCGTCAGTTCGTCCCGGCCAGCCCACACGCGACTAGACGCGAGAGGTCTTGGCGAGACTTCCCTGGTGCAAGCAGTATGCGACGACCGCAGCAGTCCTGCTAATGCTTCATTGATCTGAACGTGTCCAGGGACGCGGTCAGCGTTCTTGCTAGATCATGTTCGACGCCTTTTCAAGGTGTAGTGGCCTTGTGAGTCCCACGCTAGTTGCTGAAGCAGGCCAGTGATGCCCGTGCATTAAACTTTGTTTTTCTTCGGGCTGACCCTCAGCCAACATTTAACGTCCACGGGACTGCTTTTGCAGTGCTTCGTAAGATGGACCTCATGAATACAAATGTGTAACGGTGGGGCTCTAACCCGTGCTGCACCTATGTGTCTCCTCCGGTCGCGAGGGGCACGCGAATGCACCCACCACGCCACCGGGCTCGACGCTCGTGCATTAAGCATTTCTGAAACCTCTCTTATGAAGAAAACAAGCTTGAGTCTAAGCACGTATGAAGAAGTGGTTTGGAGGTTTCGGAGGCTTGTTTTACGTATTCGTTATACTGTTTTAGGTAGGCGCCTAGCTGCAAAACGTCACTGCCTCGAAGAAACATTGTGTTGGACCATTTTTCGTCGAGGGTCGATTGTGGCAGGAGGCCGTTATATGTGTCTAATAGGGGCAGACGCTTTATCATAATTCTAGACTATTCGGTGAAGCGAGCTAAAACTCTTTCGCCGCTTCTGATACCCATAAGAACTCAGAGGGGACCAAGCAGCTCTGAGTCTTGAAACCTGCTCTCGGGCGTTGGATCGACTCTGGTCTCCGCGTATGTCAATGTGAATAATTGGACAATAACATTGGTATTATTCGGGTTAAACTTTAATCCGCTCAGGTTTTTGTGGGAAGGTTTTTAGAAAGAAGGTGCTGCATATATGATTGACTGAAGTAACACGTATGTATGCAATTAATTTATGGCCTTAAAAGCTAACAGAGCTGCTTTCTGAAAGCCTTGTATATATATATATATATATATAATATATATATATATATATATTATATATATAATTAGGAGTGGTACGTTTATATATAATTTATATATAATATATATATAATTTAAGGGGTAGTACGTTTATATATATATATATATATATATATATATATAATTTAAGGGGTGGTACGCTTATATATATATATATTTTTTTTTTTACGTTGCATCTTGAAGAATGCTGCATATATGTATATATCGGTACGGTTTTTGAGTCTGCGTCTGAACATAGCCTCTGCTGTATATACGACTCTTTTCGAAAAGACATGAACAACTATTATTTCAACGTTTCATCAAAATCAATACTTACTTGGCTGGGCTAGATAGACACGACACTGCTCTGCGGCGACGACGCAGGCTACAACGCGCACCTGCTGACAGCACCACCAACAAGCTATCATCTATCAATAGAAGCACCGGACCCGCCTCTTGTCAAAGCAGGTGAGTCAGGTGAGAGATCAAATAGCTTAAGACCGGACCCAGTCGACGACATAGAAGGTTCATTGGTCAAGACAGAAGGCGACCCCTTTCCTCCCAATCAAGCAGGTAGCCAATAGCCATAGACATATCCCGAGTCTGGGGTTCTAGGGGTTTTGTGTCCCACACTTGCTGCTGATTGCAGCCAGAGACGTATGTGCATCATACATTCCAGAAACCTCAAATAATTTTTTTTTAAATACTTAAATGGCAGTAGTTTTTGCTTCGTTTAATACACACATGCACACACGCAGTTGACAGGCAGATTTCAATATACAAGACAGAATACAATTGACATTAGTATATCAGTCAAGGAAAAGGACGGCACGACCAACCCGGAGATTGTGTAAACAACAGTACATGGTTAACCGCTCTCTTCCGACAAAAGGAACGATCTCCAACGGCACAACTACACTGTTTTTTTTGTTCATGGCAAGAAACATAGCTTGGCAATCTTCTGCTATCTCGGAGTGTTTTTCGTTTTTTACTTCCATGTTCCAGTGTGCCGGCACCCCAACTCTTCGCAGGGCTTTTTTTTATGATAGCGTTAAGCCAGTGTGTTTAGCCATTCTGAGGCTGTCATTGTTGACCAAACAGATTTTTGCATGTGCCCGAACAGTGGAGTGTTCATTCCCTATTTACCATTCAGTTTGCCAGGCTTGATGTCGAAGAAATTGCTTAAGCGATCAGCACGCCGGCTATATTATTGAAACCAAAGAGAGTCGAGAGAAAGCATGGCGTGTTCTAAAAACTGCCAGTCGAAGATCTTAAAGGAAGGCACGTCAAGAATCTGTTCTGCAGTACATACGCTTTGAAAGCACAAGAAAACTCCACAATCGAATGTATACCCTAAGATCGTTGATCACTAATAAGCGGAAGATACAATAGTACTAAAGAGTTGAGTCGAGGACTTAACTGAATCGGTGATATGATAGCAAAATTGAAGATTGGCAGTAATGTTAACACCTATTTGTAGTATAAGAGTAACGGCAGGTAGAGGCGGTCCCGTGAATCATGTAGTTCCTAGTTTCACACCGCTTACTTCAGCATTGTAAGTAGGTAGCATACAGTTTTCATCGCATGTGGCAACGCTATGAACTGGCGTTCGCATTACTAGGTTTGTGTGGTAGGAAAGTGTACAATGAGAACGAGTTTTCGATCATGGGCGTGTTACAAGCGTGCGACAAATTCTGATTAAAGATGTTTGCTTATATCTGGCAGCGTATAAAGACGAACGTGTGCCCACCTTGACAAACGCCGGACGATGCAATACACAGCTTTATTGACATAACTTGGAAGTCACAAGATTCTAGGGTTTAAAATATCATCGTGTACGCAGGTACTTACTTGCGTCAGGTACTAACTTGCGTCACTTCTTAAACAACGAGAGTGTAGTTAATTCCATCAAAGCACTATGTTGATCAATGTTCGCAAGTGTGATGGATCTTGATGGTAAGGTTAGGTTGAGAAGTCCCCTACAATGATACGCCAAACAGTCCCCAGAAATGATTCAAACTGATGAGTAAACTGCAAGGCATTGAATATCGGACATCTGGTATAGTACTCTCATGTAGTACTTACGTGGTCCGGCTGAAGGTAGTCTATAGACGTTGTATTCTGACACTTCAACCGGGTGATGCAGGTACGCAACGTTACTTCTGTAACCCTGTATTGAGATGCTTTGGTTGAACCGGCTATGCAGAAGAAAGTAGAGTACGTCCGTATTTGCGCCCAATTATGGCATGGTTAGCGCCGGTAGCCATCCGCTATTAAACGCAAAATTCAGTCCACAATTTGCCTTAACGCCTAGTCCAACTTAACGTATGCTTTTGCATTCAAATTAGCTTCTTGCTGCTGTTTTGGATCAAGGCGACCAGCGCAGCCAGTTTGTCTAGAGTTATGCCGCAGGCTAGCTAGCGTCCATATCGAGCTCCGACCACCCTTCCTTCCGTGAGGACGGTTAAAGCGGTTAGGCCTTAGTCGGACAGTCAAGTCAAGCCCGGTGGCATGGTGCATTCACGTGCGCCTTGCGACCGGAGGAGACACACAGGTGCACGGATTCAATACGCACTGTTCCACATTTGTATTTTTGGGGTACGTCTTACGAAGCAATGCGAAAGCAATCCCATGGACGGTAGAAGTTGGCTGAAAGGCAGCCCAAAAAAGATCTGTCCTATAAAAGATTGGTCGACTAGAACGAAGGTATTTTCCCCGTCGACAGATCGTCCGATTATAATCCGGAGTTCGCCAAAAACCTTCGACAAGCAAGTAGCCGAGCATATTTTGTAAAATCCTAAGCCATAAATCTTCGCGCCATAGCCAGAGGTCAGTGGCAACGATCTGGGAGCCTCTAGTGAACATATTTCTTGAACGTAACGTAGTTCTTCAGCGGTTCGTTCTAGTCGGTCGGTACTGGCCTCGGACGTTGGAAAATGCTTGTTCTTTAACTATTGCTCTGTGTTGCTGCCTGCTGAGGCTGAAAAGCTATATGGCATTAATGCGCACAGCAAAGCTAACAGCGCCGTCGGCCAGTTTACGTTTTGCCTGCATTACTTTTGCCTACTGCACGTGTGAGGAATAGGTCGGCTGGTGGAGACAACTGTGCCAAGAAGGTTATCAAGGCCTTTTTATGATTTGACACAACCTTAAATATTTTAGTACTGTTTTTTTGTTTAATATTGTAAGGTTTGTGTATAAAAGTTGATGGTAGAACTATCCTATTTCGGGAGCCACAATGTCGTTTTGGATAGCATTCATTTTCACTAAACTACAGTGCTAGCAGTGCAGCTCCCACGCTAAATACACGTGGGAGGCGCGCAGCTCGTGGTCGAGATGAAAAGACATAGATTTTCATCAAGGTACTATTCGCTTCTGCTGACTGACCAGACTCGGGGTCAACATGTCAGTACAAAACTTTCCGAGTTCTCAGAATGATTTAATGACACTCTCATAGTGACAGTTAAACCGATTCGATAAGTGACCTCATACTGTACCCCATACCTGGCTTGGCGAGGTGTGCGTGTTTATAGGCGTGTCTTTCTTTCAAGCAAGGATGATGATGCCTTATATGATATACAGAAACCTTTAAGGGACCTTACTGTCCTCCTTACTGTCTTTGGTATTATACGTGTCCCCCCTATGTACCCCCCCCCCCCTCAGTAGTTTGTAGTAATGCTAACAACACTTCCCTGCTGGGAGGGGGGGGGGAAATGAGGACATGAATGGTTTTTAGTGGGTCTTATACGTGTCATCATAAAAATAAACTAATTGTGAGCTATCACTAATGTAAGTTGTGGACGTGTGGCTTCTGTTGCAGGCTGCCTGTGAGCCTTCGATCCTGAATGCTTAGAATGTATGCGTCTCAGTAAGTCCTTGAGGTCACGCTCTGTAAACATCTTGATAGCTTTCGCCAAGTCTGGGCTAACAATCAATCAATCAAACGCACCTTTATTTTGTCAAAGCGGGACATATTACAATATTTACATTTTACAAACTGTTACCTAGAATCAAAGAACAGTCAAGTTACGCGTGTGTACACCAACGTTCAGTGTATCTGCGGATACCTACACAGATTAGAACCTAGACAGAACCCAGCTTAACTCTAGCTGCGTACGTAGACTTGAGGCCTGACATCGCCGCGTCGAACGTGTCGAAAGGTACAATTTGCCACGTACCGTCCAGACTTGTGTGGCAGCTGTAGCAGCTTTCGTAGAGGGAACGCAAGCCTCGGAAGAATCAACTGATTAAGTTAATTAAGTTCGGTGGTGTAAAAACGGCGACGGAGTTAACTGATTAAGTTAAGTAAGTTCGGTAGTGTATAAACGGCTAAGCTTCAATCACACACTAGACGCAGACAGTTCCAAAATAATTTCACCTTCTATGAAAATAGTGAACACACCGTGGATGCTGCGCAATCCCGACGGGTAGATTTCTTCCTAGACCCCGAGTTCTCCCTTCGCTTTGCTCCGGAAATATCGCCATTCTTGTCATTGGAACAACAACAACAGCAGCGGCAGCAGCAGCAGCGGGGAACCTTATGTACGCCGACGACCCAGTGGGGCGGCTCGGGAATCGCACAACGGGCTTCGAGCAATGACAAAGTAGCGTCCTTTCATGCTTCTCGCAGCGGCGGGCGCGATTCCTAACGACGCCTGGCGATAGCGTGGCCCGACGTCAATGTGCCCGCGGCTCTCGGACAACAGCACCAACAAGACGGGCGTCATACATCGGCTATCAATCGATGGTGTCCGTCGACGCCGCGTAGCCCAGTCGAAATAGCGCGAGTTTGCAGCTACACGCTGAGACCGGCGTGTAGCGTTCCAGTGACGGCCCCGTTTTCTGCGTGCTCAACGCAATGAAGTTGGGTCGACGTCCGATTCTCTGGTTCCGATGTTTTCGTTGATGTTTGCCGCTGTCACGCTTCTGGACGAAATGTAGGGCCACCTTCACGAAGCCCAAGTTTTGACGACGTCGGCTGGAAGCGCGGTGCCGTCAAGGTACCGGTAAGAATATCTGCCGCCGTATAATCAACGCATTCCGCTGAGGCTACCGTTTGAGTGCAACGTACTCAGAGACGGTGTCTTTTGTAAATTTTCGCAACTGTAATATAAACTACTAAAAAAATATGGTTTGAGGATAAGGTATTGTGCAGACTACACTGGGCTTTCTATATATATATATATATATATATATATATACAAGTGCTATTGGGGTGTTGGATGGTAATGCACCGTCTCTTTTTATTGCGACATCCGTGCTTCCGTTTTTTGTCCGAGTATGGTCGATTATAATCCACTCCGGCATTCACCTTGTTCAAATTGGAAACCACGAAAGCCAATTTTTAAGTGGCCGGTCCAGGTCTTGAACTTACGATTTCCCGAACGAAAGGTAAAAACGTCCTTGATTTTGAATCGTTCTATCATGCTATCATTACGACGGTAGCCTTTAGAGGTTCCCAGTACACGAAATTAGCCACGAAGAACTGTGTTGTCTTCCCAAAGGAAGTTGAGGCGTAGTTACTTCTTGCAGATCCGAGGCACTAATACATAAACACATAATATAAACACGATCATGCTGCTCTGCAAAAATCCTAGAGAACCAAAGTGAGTCTACAAAACTGCGTTCTCCTTCAGATAGCTTTCCTTAATGTATGTACCGACTGCGTGTACAGGTGCAGTCACTCGATTACATAATCACTGCGAAACTAAGGTTTTATGCTATGGCTCCCGACAGATAGAATGCACCACTCATACAGTATCTCATTAGACATAGACACCACTAGAGCAGCTGTTCGACATTCACGAAACTCAGGTGTAATAGTGAAAGCCAAGGCTGCGCCCTCAATACCTTCTAGCCCAGTGATCTGTGCATATCAAACACCACTTTATAGTATAATAAATGATGGGAGTGCAACAAGGATGCAACTAGGCAATCTGGAGAAATTTAATTCAAACAACTATGGTTATTATATACTATATGAGTCGTATATAGAATCTTCCGCGGAACGGCTCCACCATACTGGCACTGCATTGTCGTCGAGAGCGCACTTTTCGATCACAAGACACGGGGCAGTACGGGACAGCTATGCCTTACACGAGACGGTTATACAGCAAACTTTGTTTTGTGTGTTTGTGTGTGTCTATGCTAGAATACAGATCTATGTTTATTTTATAAAGCTTTCCACATCTGAAAGTCGCAGAACCAAAAAAAATCAAGTATTTACGTACAACGCCTACAAAAAAGAACGCGAATTATTTGCAATTCTTATATTTCGTTCGGGTTTACGTTCAGTTGGTTATTGAATAACGATTGGAAAAGTTCAGTCTAAATTCTTTCGACGTGTTGCATTGAGATGTATGGTAGAGCGTAGCAGTCTCAACTTACTACCTATATCAGAACTACACTCGAGAGCAGATTTTAAACTGTACGCACGAATCTCTCAGTCGAATAAACTTCCCAACTTTTTTTAATATTTGCAACAACAATCTGCGCAGTATTCAAACCATATCATCAAAAATTATTACGATCTGACCGAATCAACAATATGTTTGCGTGGCGCATGGCGAGAATGTTGAGAACGATGAACTAGTGATATATTATTAAAAACATTACTATTACATATATCACGCAATGGTACTATTGCGCTCTATTATATGATAAAATGTTGTTTATGTATCTTATATTGTGAATTGTATATATTAAATACAGGATTTTTGTGAATAACCATGTAAACCGAGCAAGATGGCTTAGTGGCAAAGCCTTTGCCTTGCATTCGGGATGACTGGGTTCGAGACCCAGACCGGCCACTCTTAAATTGGTTTGCATGGTTTCCAATTTAGACAAGGTAAATGCCGGAGTGGATTAAAATTAGCCATGACACGAAAAAAACCGTACACGAGCAATTGCCTTACGGATTATCTAAAAAAAAAACAAATTATCTACCTTTTGAAAACAATAGAGGAACATTTGAATTGAATTTAATTCTTTTTGCCCCTCGCTCCACTAAAAATGGATTTTTCACCGAGTTGTAATAGACCTCAAAGTTTGTTGGGCAAATTCTAAAACACCCTATATATATATATATATATATATATATATCGGACGTACGATAATAGCAAATAATAACTGTGGGGTCCGGACCTTAGCGGAGTTCCTTTCCGGGTGGGTGAGCCGATCATCGAGTGTTAGCTATTATTCTAAGGTAAGGTGGATTACGTTGGAGCAACGTCACATTTGCTCGTGACGTTACACGCTAACTATTTGTCAACGAGAATATCACTCTCAAGGCTCTTCTTAAATTACGTTACCTCAGTATAGAGGGCATACGGTGTGCCGTTGTGAATGCGTACAAGATATAACAAAAGGTAAAATGCTTACAAAATATAGCAAAAGTTAAGGTATATATGATCTGGGTCAAAATGTAGAATTTTCCGCGAAAAGCCTCCACCCACCGCACTGGTACTTCAGTTGTGCACAGAGAGCACACTTTTCGATCGAAGTTATCTAGTTCGGGACGGTACGTACGGTCTAGTTTGAGACGACGCGTAAACAAATCGCATAGCTGTACTGAGTGTGAACGCTCTAACAAGAGTGCAAGGCGCTGTGGCGGCAAAGACAAGGTGCTAATTCGTAGCGTCGCAGTAGTTTAGAATGCGCTAGCGTTTCTAGTAGTGGCTCACTATGGAGCGCAGGAACCTATCTATGCCCACTCTAACGCGCATTCAGGATGATACCCCTGTAAAATGCACACACACACACAGAGATAGAAGGAAAGCCAAACAGATCTGAAGCATCCGTCTTTGTGCATGGACATCAACGTCAATACGTTATCACCGAATAATATATATATATATATATATATATTATTCGGTGATAACGTATACATATATTGTATCTATATATTGTATCATATATTGTACATATAGTGTATCTATATATATCTATATATATATATATATATATAGATATTTATTTGCGGGAGTAACTATGACTCTCTTACCGGCCTGGTCTGCTGGTGCGCGACTTCCGCGCGCTGCGGGGACCTTCACTGGCCCCTATGTAAGTTAGTCAGACGGTACAAACTCCCGTGTTTTAACTAACCGGGGGGCAAGGCATACGATAGATTTGGGTGTCAACGAATTTATATTGTGATCCTGTCGTGGCCCATTCGAGGGCTGTTAAGGCTATTGCCAATACGGGGGGACCGTTCTGCACGAGGACCCCCGGGCTGGACGGTTAATGCCCCGGGTGGTACCGTGTCCGGGACGCCTGCTGCCTTGGCTTAATAGGCAAAACGAGTGAGAAGTGGCCACATGAAAGCAGACCACCGGTCGACATTTATAAATATCTATATATATATATATATATATATATATATATATATATATATATATATATATATATAGGAATGTTAGCACAAACAATAACAGCACCAGTTTGATCTTTATTTTAAATTTAATAGCCAGTTTATTGTTGTTCCGCGTTGCTGTAAACTCTTCACGTGTGATGAAATGAAGGCAGACAGTGTAGACTGCCGAACATCCAAAGTGCTCTATACAAGTGTGTTCTTTTTCAACAACAACAACATCACCACCAACGATAACATCATCATCATCATCATCAACGATTACAACTAGTGCGGTTGGTTGTTTTTTCCGGAGATCTATTTGACTATTTCTACGTCCGTCGCTTTCTTCTTCACATCTCACGGGCCCTTCAGTAGAGTTTTTCTCTCGGTTCTGGTGGCTGTCTGCATCCACATGCAGATAGATAGATGCTCTGGTTGCGTAGTTCTGAGCTTGATTGAGGTGGACGAAGCCGCCTACGGTGCCGTTTTCCCTCCAAGTACCTCAAGCTGCTTCCGAAGTTCCTGTTGCCGTTCGGCGGACTTCTGCCGAATGAAGTCCGCAATCATTTGGTCGCTCTCCGGATTAACCGGCGGGAAGATACTCCTCTTCGTGTTGATCACCCACTCCTCGAAATACTTGGGCTGGTTAAACCAGTAGAACAGCGTGACGGGAAACGCCATATAGAGCGCCATCCGGATTGTCTCCAGCTGCCAATTGCCCATTGTTCGTGCTTCGGCCCGGCCGCCAGCAGCGCGAACACACAAGGCCGCCAAACTGTGCGAGAGTGCAAAATGTGTCTCTTCGAAACGCCAGGTGAGCGCGCGCTCTCTCTCTCTCTCTCTACAGCACTTAGATGAGTCTATACAGCACTTAGATGAGTCTCTGGCTCTACAGCACTTAGATGAGTCTCTACAGCACTTAGATGAGTCTCTACAGCACTTAGATGAGCCTCTACAGCACTTAGATGAGTCTCTACAGCACTTAGATGAGTCTCTACAGCACTTAGAGGAATCTCTACAGCACTCTAGAACAAGCAGCAGCAGCAAAAATCAGCCGGCATTGATTGATTGAGTCGTTTTTACCGTCGCTCGGCCGATACCGCGAGAACGGGCTAGCACAATCAAACACCTCAAATCACGAGAACGGGCTTCAATTAAACACCTCAAATCACGAGAACGGACTTCAATCAAACACCTCAAATCACTGCTATCATTTGCTCGACGGCGTTTTGTTGTGCTGTATGTAGCCTAGCCTGTACAAGTTAGCAATCACCATGTTGATACACAGTAGCATCTATAATGTAGTAGTAGTAGTTAGTGGTCGTCGGTCGTCAGCCCGTCAGTAAATCGGTCGCAAAACATCAACAAGTCGAATTCGGCCGGCTGTTCGAGGTCGCGGCGCGACTTCGAATTCATGTTCGAATTATTTCGAACGGTGGGCGGCCATGCAGTCGCCCTGCGGGCGACGCGCCTGCCGGTCGTTCCTTAGCTCAGTCGTTACGGCTCGTCTATCGTGTGCTATCTGTCGTAATTAGTTCCTAGTTATTATTAAATTGTGTGTTCGCCTATCGTGTGATATCGTAATTCGTTCCTAGTTATTATTAAATAGTGTGTTCGCCTATCGTATGATATCGTAATTAGTTCCTAGTTATTAAATCGTGTGTTCGCCTATCGTGTGCTATCGTAATTAGTTCCTAGTTATTATTAGATAGTGTGTTCGCCTATCGTGTGATATCGTAATTCGTTCCTAGTTATTAAATAGTGTGTTTGCCTATCGTGTGATATCGTAATTCGTTCCTTGTTTTTAAATTATATTTATTTCACTCAGATTGAGTATAATATAGTTTTTAAATAGTGTAAGTGAGGTTTTCGGGCTGACCCTCGACCAAGATGGTGTCCTCTGGAGCGAAAAAAAGCAGTCGACGGGCCTGCTTTTCGCATTGCTGTTCATAGACGGACCACCCCCATAAATACATTTGTGCAACGGTGGGGCTCGAACCCGCGCACCTATGTGGGTGTCTCTTCCGGTTGCGAGGCGCAGACTAACGCACCATCCATCGGGCTCGACTTCTTTTATTTTTTGCTAAATAGTGTGGCGCAATTCGAGTGGTAGATTAGATTGTATATGTGCGTGTGCTTGTTTTACGTCTAATTACGCGGGTATATTTTCTGCGATCCAGCACATTGCTCAAATTTCTGCTAATATAACTATTATGGTAGAGACTGCTAATCGATCTATACGATTTTGACTACGCTGCATGCCACATAGCGAATGCCACAAACCAAGCAGAAAGAAAAGACAATTGAGGCTCATGGTGCAATGCAACCTTACTTTTGACACTTAAAGGCTTCACAATTTTATAGAATTTAATATAGGATTGCACAGAAATCGACATCTGCGCCATCCCGGTTGCTGTACACACTTTGCGAATCGTTCTCTTGTTGAGGCAGTTTGTTAGCCATGTTAGCATTTCGTAAACTCAATAGCTGACTACGATTCGCTCTGTGGGTTTTATATATATATATATATATATATATATATATATATATATATATATATATATATATATATATATATATATTATACTCTCTTCATATTGAACGTACAAAGTACTGTCTTCAGTGGTCGGCAAGAGTGCTTGCTCAGCCAGAGCAAAGAGTTGGGACTTGGGTATTGTCACTTTTTCACGACATGGGACTGTTCGATTATATATATATACATATATACAGGTAGTTCAATAAGTTCTTAGAATGAAAACCGAGAATTTTCCAAATCATGTTTTTAAATTTTTCTTATTCGATATACTCCCCGAGAAGCTCAACACACTTTTCCCACCGAGATTTCAGAGCTTTCATACCTCTTGAGTAGAATTCCGCGTCGTTAGACTGAAAATAGGCATTGACAGCAGCCTTAACCTCTTCATTGCTGGAAAAACGCTTTCCACCGAGACTATTCTTCAAATGTCCGAGGGGGCCAGGTCTGGAGAATAGGAGGGTTGTTCAATAAGTTCGAACCTCAGTTGGGCCAGTTTTGCCGATGCTTGCTGGGACTTGTGTGCAGGAGCATTGCCCTGGTGAAACGGGACAACCTTCTTCTGCAAAGCGGGCCGTTTCACGATGAGTTCTTGCTAACGGCAGTCCAACAGTCTTGCATAATATTCTCCTGTGATCGTTTTACAGCTCTCAAGGTAGTCGACCAGCATTATTCTACGTTGGTCTTAAAAAACTGTAGCCATCACCTTTCCGGTCAATGCCGTTGTCCGCACCCTCTTCGGAGGTCCTTCATCAGGTGCACACTATTGGCAAGATGCTTCGTGGGTCTCGGGAGTGTAGTGATGAACCCGGCTTTCATCGACGGTCATGAATCTGCACCAAAAATCCGACAGATGATATGATATGATATGACGTTTATTCATTCTTAATTGTAGTTTCTCATTTGTGTTACAACTTCATATAGCCACAGGCTAGTGCGAAGCATATGTACAAGTTACAGTAAGATTTTATACATTATCACCGTAGAGTCTCGTGTTATTGCAATTATTTATCTATAGATTGTGTACATGATTACATAAATATGGTTTATTCAGACGCAAGTAAGGTAAGATAGTGCGTTCTAGCAGTGTTTTTGAATTGACTAAGCGATATTAGTGTCCTAATGCCACTAGGTAACTTGTTCCACAAGGTAACACCTGAATTACATAGTGCAAACCTTGATTGCGTACTTGTGGCCGGGGAGACAATAAGCAAGTGAGATGCCGAGCCTCGGGTGTTTTGGGTCCTTGCAGATTCGATAAGGCCAACCAGGTTGGGATGATGGCCAAGAAGAATACGCTTTATTTCGACAACTATGGTAAATTTAATAAGATGTGGTAACGGGAGCACCGAGAGTTCCTTATATTGTTCTATCGTTATTGAGACGCGATGTGGGAGGCCTAAGACAAGACGAAGTGCTCTTTTCTGAAGCAAATGAAGCGGAGTTATATTAGATGCATAAGAAAGACCGTACACCTCCAGACCGTATGTTAGGTGGCTCTGTACATACGCGTGGTACATTGCCGTAAGGCATTGGCGGGGAAGGATTTTGCGTGTGCGGTATATGGCGGCTACGCCACTGACAATTTTTTTCTGACATGTTTCGCGTGCGCCTGGAACGTCAGATGTTCGTCAAGAACAATGCCCAGGAACTTCGCTTCAACTAGTATATTAAGCCTGCGGTCGCATGCAAAAGCTTCAGGATTGATTGTCGATTGGCCTCTTGGAGTTTTAAATTGAACAATTCCTGTTTTTGACCAATTAATATAGAGGCCGTTATTTTTGAACCATAGAGATAGCCTTTCAATATCCTCACGAATCATTGTTTCAACTTGTTGGGAGAGTCGCCCACGAATAGAGCCGTTGTGTCGTCAGCAAACAAGGTTAGTTTTGCGTGGTTAGGAATACTAAAAATATCGTTAACAAAAATATTAAATAATAGCGGACCACTGATACTCCCTTGAGCCACTCCAATCGATATATTTTCTATATGAGAAGAAGATTGTCCAATTTGGACAACTTGGCGTCTTTCACAGATGAATGAGCGCACCCACTTTATAAAATTTTCACTAGCCCTATAAGTAGAGAGTTTTTTTAAAAGAATGTCTAAGTCAACTGTATCGAACGCCTTTCTAAGGTCAATAAATACCGCTGCTACAGTCTTGATTTGTCAGTCAGATTGTTCGACATCTTGGCCAAATTTCGCTGTAAAGCCAAAACAGACGCGTCTTTTTGGCCTTGGAGGAGCAAATGCGGCAACCATTTTGCTCTGAGCTTTTTCATCTTCAAGTTCTCGTGCAGGATGAAATGCACACTACCCAAACTGATACCCAAGGCCTCCGCTATCTCCCTAATGTTCACTCGCTTATCTGCGGCAACGATTTTCCGCACTTTTTCCACGTTTTCCTCATCAGTTGCCGTTTTTGGGCGTCCTGAACGTAGTTCATCCTCGGTGCTCCTGCAACCTCTTTTTAACTCATTAATCCAGTTGGAAACAGTGGCAAAACATGGCGCAGAGTCACCGTACATCTCGTTTAATTCAGTTTCCTTTGGGTCGCATTCCAACCTTTAAAATAAAAATGCTTGATAACCACTCGAAATTAGTTTTTCTCAATTTTTCAAAATCACGCCGATATGTTGCTCGGGAAAAGCGATCAAACAAAATCGCAACGGCCAATCACCATAATATTTTGACTGCTGGGAGTCTGACTTATTGAACTACCTGTATATATACAGGTAGTTCAATAAGTTCTTAGAATGAGCTTTTTAGAATTCGAATTTTGGCGCGCTTTCACCGCTATTAGGAACTGCAACTTTTC
This sequence comes from Dermanyssus gallinae, assembly GCA_003439945.1. NCBI lineage: Eukaryota > Metazoa > Arthropoda > Arachnida > Mesostigmata > Dermanyssidae > Dermanyssus > Dermanyssus gallinae. The sequence goes on along the minus strand of QVRM01004922.1, from coordinate 79,712 downwards.
GACTGCCAGCAGTCAAAATATTATGGTGATTGGCCGTTGCGATTTCGTTTGATCGCTTTTCCCGTGCAACGTATCGGCGTGATTTTGAAAAATGGAGAAAAAAGAGTTTCGAGTGGTTATCAAGCATTTTATTTCAAAGCTTGGAATGCGACCCAAGTGAAAACTGAGTTAGACGAGGTGTACGGTGACTCTGCGCCATGTTTTGCCACTATTTCCAACTGGATTAATGAGTTAAAAAGAGGTCGCAGGAGCACCGGGATGAACTACGTTCAAAACGCCCAAAAAAAGCAACTGATTAGGAAAACGTGGAAAAGGTGCGGAAAATCGTTGCCGCAGATAAGCGAGTGAACATTAGGGAGATAGCGGAGGCCTTGGGGATCAGTTTGGGTAGTGTGCATTTCATCCTGCACGGAAACTTGAAGATGAAAGAGCTCAGAGAAAAATGGCTGCCGCATTTGCTCAACCAAGGCCAAAAAACGCGCCTGTTTTCGCTTCACAGCGAAATTTGGCCAAGATGTCGAACAATCCGTCGGATTTTTGGCGCAGATTCATGACCGTCGATGAAAGCTGGGTCCATCACTACACTCCCGAGACCCAAGAAGCATCTTGCCAATGGTGTGCACCTGATGAAGGACCTCCGAAGAGGGTGCGGACAACGGCATTGACCGGAAAGGTGATGGCTACAGTTTTTTAAGACCAACGTAGAATAATGCTGGTCGACTACCTTGAGAGCGGTAAAACGATCACAGGAGAATATTAGGCAAGACTGTTAGACTGCCTTTAGCAAGAACTCATCGTAAAACGGCCCGCTTTGCAGAAGAAGGTTGTCCTGTTTCACCAGGACAATGCTCCTGCACACAAGTCCCGGCAAGCATCGGCAAAACTGGCCCAACTGAGGTTCGAACGTATTGAACAACCTTCCTATTCTCCAGACCTGGCCCCCTCGGATTATTTCCTCTTCGGACATTTGAAGAATAGTCTCGGTGGAAAGTGTTTTTCCAGCAATGAAGAGGTTAAGGCTGCTGTCAATGCCTATTTTCAGCCTAAAGACGCGGAATTCTACTTAAGAGGTATAAAAGCTCTGAAATCTTGGTGGGAAAAGTGTATTGAGCATCTCGGGGAGTATATCGAATAAGATAAATTTAAAAACATGATTTGGAAAATTCTTGGTTTTCATTCTAAGAACTTATTGAACTACCTGTATATGGTGTGAGGCTTGAATCAGGTACAGGTAAACCTTATCCGACGGTGAATGTCAGTGCTCGCCGTATATTAGATGAAGGTGCCTTCGAGCACGGCCCAATCGGGCAAGCTACTGTGGATACTTAAGAGGATAATAGCTCAGTTCAACATTCTTGTTAGTCTTGATTTCCAACCTGTCAACAACAGTCACGAATTATCATAAGCAATAAGCATGTGAGCTTTATGCGTTGAGCTGACGATCTGGACCTCTACTCGAGAAGCGGACTTTATCGTCAACAGGCAGTTTTGCGGAACTCTGCAAAATAATGCAGGATCAAACGACAAACTCTTGCCATCAATGTAGGGATAAAAAGGCCATTTGAACTTGATTTCAGCAAGGTGAACTGTTGGAAAGGGAGAATGGCGCATTTTTTATTGGGTCGTGCTCTATATCGAGTTCAACAATTACTTCTTGAATTTGGGTAAGAGGCTATCGATCACAGGGGTGAGCGTCATTGTTCGATCGCGGATCCGAAAATGGCGTCTGGAATTTCACAGTATGCCAAGCCCTTGCAAGCTGTTGCTATAGGCGCCCTTCAGCCTTTTAAAGGACGCCAACCAAAATTGTAAGCAGAAAATGCTATTTCTTGCCTACGTAGTAGAGGATCCCACAGAGTACAACTGGATAACTTTCAACAACGTAAGGTTTATTTAAAAACAAATAGAGAAAACGTAACCTACGACGTCTCACGTCGTTCCCACGACGTCTTCTCCGCCACCCGACTTTCTCGGGAGCCAACCCCAAAGACTAATTACGATTAACCTTCGGCTTGCTGTGGCATACACGTAATGAGTAAAGCCCAATTTGTCAGGCTAGACTGAATCAAGGCGGTATTTCTCAGGCGCTTTCTGAACGGCCACTGGACCGTGCTCTTCCGGACGACTTGCAGATCACTTAATCTTAGTCGGACATCGTTACCGAGTTCCAACGCTCTTCGGAGGCTCCTGGAGGAAGGGGTCCTGCCAGAAAAATCGCCATCGTATACCACGCTATGCAATGTATGGATTTCACCACAAAGTGAAAGCTTTTGATGAGGCGATAGAAGCCTGTATTTACGATATCTGCGCGCACTTGTTTGAACCATTTCATCAAATTGTTTTTATGTGCATATATCAAGTATTGGTCAATATAGTGATGTATTGTATAGCAGATAGCTTTAGTAGTAGAAGTAAAGATCACACTACAATGCAAGCGATTCTAAACAAAGGCAACTTACTTTTGTTGTTACATGTTGCAACCTATCTATGTTTTTATCATATAGGAGTTTTATTTACTATTTCTTGTGGAATATCTTGTGAATCAGATGCACTTGTTGTGCCGTATGTCTCAGCGAGTATAAAAGTATCCGATATAGTAGTATACGAAGCGTGCTGTTTACATCTTATAGTTTTATATTATTATTATTAATATTATTATTATGATATCATCATATGTATTTTTACAGATATCATAGTTTGTAGTACACTTATACTATTAAGTAGATAATCACAATTTTTATATTACCATCTAATTGCACAAGAGCTTGGCTTAGCGGGTGTTTTCCCATGGTTCCTTACAATCTACAGGCATATCCTGTATGCCATTTTCTAGCCTGCGTTTGGTCCATTTATCTCTTGCCATCTTGGTTTATCATCGAAATCTAATGCCTCCAAGGTCACTGTTCTCACTCCTCCTAGCTCGTCGCACTTCAGCACGATATGTTATATGGATTCCTTTTCTATGTTCTTCTATATGCGCTCTGCATCGAACGCTTTCAATTTCCTGAGTCTCTGGCCACCAGCAGTCGGGTGCCGGGCATAACGGCCCCACAGTCAGTGAACAGCCCTGCGGCTTGCGAGCTCAAGTATATAATATCTTTTCAGCCGTATTTCTTTTTGTTGTCTGTACAATTGCAAGGATGTCTATAATATCTATTCAGCCGTATTTCTTCTTTGTTGTTTGTACAATTGCAAGGATGTCTTTCATTCCATATCCACTCTCCTTATTTTCTCGGCTGTTCTTCCATATGCATCGTATTGCACTTAAATTTGCGTTCAAGGAATTCCAGCCGTCTATTCCATTTGCGTATATTTATCCGAGTCTTCAGTCAGTATTGCTGTGAGCAGTTCGGCCGCCCAATTTTGTTCTTCGCTACCTGCTTTTGCAGGTGCAAGCGAAGCAAAATGCATTTTTTCTTGAGCCTGCCCAGAAGCTGAAGACTCCGAAATCCCCTTCGACAAACTGTGCTGCACATGTACATTGCAATGCATGCCGGCTAATTGCACGTTGTATTGCGTTTATTCAGTTTACCATGCTTGAGTCTAAACGCACAATATTGTTAGCTTATGTCACTGTTAGCACAAACATGCTTTACCAAATTTCTTTAGTCACTATAAATCTGCTGCAGCTCTACAAAGCCTCCTTTCTTACAATCGTTTATCATTTTTCTGCTTGTTCTTTTCTTATTGCCTGCTCACCTAAAAAATCTAGCGTATTTTCTATATTAACTCCTAAATATTTATATGCGTTTTTATATTCGATTTCTTTTCGTATATCTTCAGCGGTATCACCCTAATATCTCCAAAAAGTGTCTTGCTAACACATTTCTTTTTCTTGAACTCTTGTCTAATATTTTCCACCGTTTCTACGCATATTGTTATCATGTTATTGTAACACCTTCCGATAAAATCGCCGTGTCGTCTGCAAACAACAGGACACGGTCGGAGAGATACTATTTCATCATCTCTAGTGTATAATACCTAAAAACCCAGATTCGATTCATAGACCTGTAGTTTTAAACGTTTTTAATTACACGATGTACAGCATTGACTCCCATTTTTTCCTAACTTTTAGAAAGGTCATCCCTGCCTAACCATCAGGGATCCATCGAAACTGAGACTTTGCAGCACGCGCAAGGTCTCAGTTTCATGCAATAATACAAACGACACTGCAAATTATTCGTTGATAGAATAGACCGACGTTTTATTAACCCTCAATATTTGCACGCATTTGAGCGCATAATATTATGTGTGAAACTATATATTCCTCTGTAAAATATCATCTCTGGGAAATCCACTAGTTAAATATTTTGTAATGCGTTTCTGATACGACTATATATACATGTGAAATATACACTGTTTACGTAGAGGTATAAGTATGCATGTGGAAACTTCACACATTTTGTTTGTGCATGTGAGAGCAATACCGCAAGAGCACATCAAGGTTTCCACACCGCACATATTTGCTTATCACCAAGATTATGTCAAAAATGTGACTTGCACGTTTCATGTATACGTGGTTGCACTGTATATAAGAACCAGCCAGGTTCCAAGATTATAGATTTGTATGGGCGCGCGAGAGGCATATCAAGAAAATATTTGCAAATAAATCAATTCATCTGTTTCACTGTGCGCACGCACCGTTACCTAGCCGAAAAGGTAGTTTTAGTGCGAACGGCAGACAACAGACAAAGTGGCATATTCCTATATCTATCTGTATTCAAAAATTTGCCTACCTATAACTTGAGACAGTTCTCGTGATAACCTACATTGGTCGGGCTCATCGGACAACGACGGCAGGTACTTCGGGATATATATATATACCGTTAGCGCCAGCAGAGGCAATTTCCGTGACGACTTTTTAATAGGGTTTGTTTTTGCCACAGTCGAGGTATGACTTATGCCCAATTTGTTTCATATTCGATGGTACTACCTTCCCTTCCTCCTTTATTCCCCCCACATCATCTTGATAATAACAAAAATACTCCCCTCCGTTATCCTACTGATTGGGCAAGCAGCACGTTCATTGCTAGCGGCCTGTGCGTGTGCAAGCGGATTAATGAACGAACACCACTATGGTCAACACATGTGGTGTGAGATGGCCGTGGTCGGTGTCAACAGTCATAGAGAAGTGATAATTTGCTTTTTTGATTACGCGCTCTTCACAACCGCATATATATATATATATATATATATATATATATATGGTTTGCCTACGTCCAGTTAACCCCAAGATATCGGACCACCGACTGTACCGTATCTTGCCTCACCTGCTCGGAAAGAAGGAAGATAAACTATCCAGAACTGGCCGAGAGAGGGGAGCGTACTTCAAGCAAACCGGAGTGGAAGTTATGCTCAACTTGTGGGTGGTGTATCTCACGGCGAAAGACGAATAAGACCAAAGAACGGGAGGCGGGGGGGGGAGGGGCGTGTCGCCACGCTAGCCACCAAACGCAGACCAGCGTGTCGCTGACGTTATATCCACTGCTGCTGCTGCTGCTGGTGTAGTCGTTTACGGGTTTAGTAGACGGGAGACCGCGCCGTTCCCTGCTCCATCGAGGACGGCGATTGGCCGGCATGCCGCGGCAGCCATCTGCTCACGAGGCGCCTTCCGGCCGAAGCCGATGACGGCGTGGACCACGCCCGCCATCACGACGAGACCGCTGCCGAAGATCGTCGAAAGTGAGACGTTGATCAGGAACGGTATCACGCCAAGCCTGCGAAGCGAGAATTTGATCCAGCAAAACGGAAGTGCAGAATGTTAACTGCACGCTCGCGGCCTCTCTCTTCTCGACTCACGATCGCCACACATACACGTCTCATAACCCCTTTGTATACACATTTGTGTACATTTACATATATGTATGGGTCGATGTATATGTAAATTTCACGTACGTCGAAAACACCCGATTCAAACGCATATATTTGCAATCCTTTATGTAGATATATATATATATATATATATATATATATATAATTACAACAACAATTATTGAACGAGTTATAGATTGATGTGGTCGTTCCTGACAAATATCGCGTATGTTACATCTAATTAAAAACGGTCAAACGCCTGGCAAATATACAGCCAGGCGAAGCAACCGCCGATTGAAGAAAACTCTATAGATCGAGAGCTGGCAAAGCAAATCGAAAGGAAGACACAAAAGGCACAAAAGTACGCCTTCCGAATATAAACAAAAGCCAAAAACAAACATGAAAACCACTTTGCACGTACACAATGTAAAGGATGGCCTTCAGGAAAGGCGACTTGTTGTTCTCGAGCAGCTCGCCCGGTTTCTTAGCGAACGATAGAAACGTGCATAGGAACGGAGCCTCAATCAACGTGACGAAGACTCCCACGGTAGCTTCGATTATGCTGCTTATGAGGCTTGCCGCGGAGAATGTTATCGCGCCCCACGGCAGGGCTACCAAGCCCAAAACGACGGACACTGAAATCACGTACATACACTGAGTTACTAATGACTCGTTGTTTGAGGATACACACATGTCTATATATATATATATATATATTGTGATGATTTATAAATCAATTACAATACGTTTGCGCACTCGGCAGTGCTCGCCTTATATATATATATATATATATATATATATATATATATATATATATATATTATATATAATGTTATAAAGTATCTTCCAATATGATAGCTTTCACGCTACTGCAATCTATATGTTTATATTTTTATTGACATTTTGTTTTAATTATAATAAAACTAATAATAATAATAATAATGACAGTGTTCCAATGCTACGTTATTCTTATTATTTACTAGTATGGTAAAGATATGGTAAAGTCATTAACGGTCTCCCTGCAACGGTTAGGAAAGACATAAAAAAAATCCCAGAGATAAATATATATATATATATATATATACATATATAAAATTTGGAAGCTGCTTGAATCGTTTCAAGTGCCTGTTAATAAATATATGTGTATTTGTGTGTTTAACCAGGACGTATATTATATTGCACTTACAGACTCCGCCGATGGTGCCAAGAATGCGCGCTGCGTAGCGGAGATACCAGGGTACATTGTCCTCGGAATTAATTTCCTGCGCGTTAGGTAAAGCCTCCCGCGGAAGGTTCTTCATGAAGCCGCCGGAACTCATTGTCGCTCACGTAACGGCAGTGGCTGACGGTTGCTGATCTAGGCGGACGACGAAGGTGAAGCGTGATCGCGTTTGATGGGTCGCCTAAAAACATGTATCAATTCAGCGAAGGGGGGAGAGCAAGCATTAAACCGTAGTAGTGCTAGTGACAACATAACATTCCACATGAGGGTTTCTCAGAGGGTGAAGTATTTATTCTTCTTCGTTTGTGTTTGTTTTGCCCTTCGGTTTAGGCTTGAAATTAAACGTTTAAAGTTTTGACTACTTGGTGTAGCATGTTTAAAGTCGTGTAGTTTACCACGGCGGCGGGAATTCTACTGCGACCATTCAATGGTGATAATGATAGCGTATATATTTATATATATCACTTCACGTGACTCCTCCCTCTCTTTTAAGAGATCCTGACACACATATATATATATATATATATATATATATATATATATATATATATATCTGTTACGGGTTCGGTGCGTCATTCTAATTGGCTGGTGCGTCCGCGGTGTTCTTGTTGTTGCCGCAAGAATGAACGGTTTTGTCTGACCACAAACGGTCTGTTTTCCAGCGCACACGAACTATACAAACGAACACAGCTATTGTTTGAGCTGTTGTTGACACCCATGATCTCATAATATGCCATAATCTCAGCCAACCAATGATACAAATCCATTGAAAAAACCAGCAGCTAGATGAACAGTGCCACATGCAATAATGTAGCTGAATCTACAATTTGTGCCGACCACAACAATCAATTCTACATCACTGTTGCTGCTGCTGCTGGTACACTTGTTGTTGTTATTGCTTGTTGTTGTTGTTGCTGCTGCTATCGCTGTAGAGGATTGCATGCGGTCGAGACGTCATGGCGTACAGGTAACTTCGACCACAGCAGCAGCAGACATCTCAACCATGCCTCCTTCATGCTTTATTACGCACTACCCAGCCACTGTGTGATACTGTTGTTTGTGTCACTACACAGACATATATACACATACGTACATACATTTGTATTTGGCACAACACAGCAGCATAGCTGTATTTACATAAAAGCATACAAGATACAAGCCAGAGGCGTGGATAATTCGATCAATAAGGTTTTTGGTCCAAAACAATCTTGCCTTGACACGTCAACTACTTTCTCGATTTCGGATTAAATGAAAGAAATTGCACGCAATTGGAGCAACAATTTGAAGAATAGAATATAAAACCCCTTTATTAATTTTTTTTTTCAAAAACTCTGTGCTACAATTGGTTCGTCAAGTTTCACTCTGAAGTGAAGCATCTAGCAAACTGCACATGCTTGCCATACAGTGAGTGCCCATTCTTGGATCAAATTTTTACCTGTGACGAATAATGCGTTAAGAAAATACAGGGGATTATTTCTTTTTAATATTAAACTTGAAGTTCAAAATGAAAACGTTTTTATAAACAGGTAGTGAAAGCAAAAACTGAATGAGACAGGAAGGTGGAATTTCGGGCAAGATAGAAATGACTCAGTATTCAACAATAGACATACACTAATTTATCCAGTAACAGAGTTAAAAGTAGGGTAAAGGCAGCGTGTGTAACTTTTAAACACCTAACTTTCTACGACAGTGCGAAACGTGGAAGATACGGGGCGCCCCAGCCAGCCTCCTTAGAAGACGTCAAAGAGACTAACCCATTCGCGCAAGATTTTGCTCTGTGTCTAGTGAGATAGGCATGACACCGTCCACCACGAGTTTCTTCCTAGTGGCCAAACGATAGACACAAGTGTTTACTGTGCAATCAGCTCGACCGAGTTTTTGCCGCTCTCAAAGCTCTCAGAGTCTCGTGAATAAAAAGAGGTGTTATCGGCAACGCAAGGCCGCGCGTGAGTTTACCCAGCTTCCGCAAGATATCACACTATCTGCAGAAAATTGCCTCAGCAGAAGCAGTAAAATAAAACATACGCTTTTACTGCTTCTGCGGTATATATAAATACGTAGAGACATTTCTAGAGATGCAGAAAGCATCGACGTTTTTTTCCACGGAGATCGATAGTCTCTCGTTCGGAGACGGGGGAAGGTTGCAATTGAGAGATCTAACAATTGAGAGTACTTTATGCATGAGTAAAAACCTGTTTCTTTCTGTCTTATCCAATAAATACACAAAAACGCACATGATATGACTAAGGCAGACCGGGCAGCTGCTAGACGATCTTTCACTAATAGTGATTTTGGTGTTTCTATTCTAGGTTACAGTTTTTGTTCTTGTATTTGTTGTTGTTGTTGGTATTGTGTGGCGCTTATGTATCGCCTTTCTTGTTGCCATTGTTGTTGTTGTTGTTCTTCCTGTTGCTGCGGGTATTGTTTGGCGCTTATGTATCGCCTTTGTTGTTGCCGTTGTTGTTGTTGTCGTCGACTCAGTCACCACGACAACACACACAGCTAAATAAGTATGACCACAGCAACTGTCATACAATCTATGAACTTCCGACGCAAACCGTATAGACGCTGACTCCATAGCGCTGTAGTGATTGTGCTTTGAGGTTACTGACACGCGTCTTTCCAGAAGCTGGTGTTACTGAGAACGGTAATTTAACACAGTGTTGACACAGTAGCGTACACACTTTTAGATGTTTAGTTATGACTCACTCCAAGAAGGAGAGACTTTTCTAGCGAGAAGAGAGCGCGTTTCTCAGCACACTCCTCACACTGTTGCCATTTCATGTTCTGCGTGCGCTATTGACAGATTCTAACGAGAGTAGCGCTTATCCGGACAAATGTTACCGCGTGCATTCCGCACGCGTATTGCCGGGAAACTCTTAGACAGCGTCGGGTTTTTAGCAAGAAATTAAATATGATAGAACCGATAAAGTCACCGACATGTGGCAGCACCCGTTTGAACGACCGCATTTGCACGAACCACATGGCCAATGTAAGAAACGTTTAAGGCAATCGCAAAACTCCTTGTTTTCGGGTGAACCAGGACGCTATTAGCTCGATCTCGGTCAAGGAGAGCTAAACGTACTGTGCCCCTCACAATATTACAGATGGACTAACATCGTACAGTAGCATGGTAGTGGTCTCCGCGCGACCAAGATGGAAATCGTAATAATCGTTAGGTGTTAAAATCAAGCGCACGAATGCTCAAAAGGGAAGAAATAAGATATGACCTCTAAATTGAGACTATAGCTAAGTCTCAAGTGGCTAGCAAGCAACAAACACGATTATCAGTAGTGCCTTCTGAAGAGCAAACGCGCCGACCTCAATATCGTGTCGTTTTTTTAGTAGGCAAAACCCCAGTACGTCCCACCGTGTAGCACTCATCCTCACAGTTGAACACAGCGCGTGACATTTTGATATCAGAAATAAAAAGAAACACCATTTTGGTGTCAGAACTAAACGACACATTCGTGTCAGAAGCAAAGGAACACCATTTTGGTGTCAGAAGTAAACACGACATTCGTGTCAGAAGCAAGGGAAAACCATTTGGCGTGCATCCTCGTAAAGTTAGCTTCGTCACAGACGAGTAACCCGACGGGAATAAGGAAAGTCCGTAGCGTGGTCAACGCTACCCATGAACTACGCTACCCTCTGTTCACGCTGCTTCATTTTTTACTGCCGTATACACGTGACAGTCGCACAAACAAGGTCGCGAAGCCACGAACACGACGACCGGTAGGTAGATGGGACGGCCTATGGGATCATACGCGGGCATACAATATTGTGACTAGCATCGACTCGGAACTGGTTAGTGGCCCTTTAGAAGCTATGATTGAGGGACATTGCGAAGCGGCGCGTCTTATCAGGTTGCCATTGTTAGTACCACAGCAGAGCAGTACAACAATAGGGGCGCGGCGAGGCGCGCAGTAGTGTCGCGCCGTGCGTGTGCGCGCATGTTCTGATTCATTCCCATTCAAATTATTATAATAATCATCACCATCATCATCGTCGTCGTCGTCGTCGTCGTCGTCGCCGTCGTCATAATAGCAATAACAGTCATAACAATGGCTGTTGTTCACTTTATAAATATGCAAACACATTCACGACGAAACAGATCCATAGTCTATATACAAGTAGCGTCGCGCTGCCCCGACCGGGCAACGGGCGGGCCCCTGTTACGCGATCGGGCGGCCGCCGCTCTAGCACAGCTCGACACGACGGATCAATCTCGATCATGTGATCTCTGCAAGCGTTAGTTGTTCGCTGCTGACGTTATATTGCTAGAGAAATTGATCATTAACGTGAGGCTATCGACAAGTCGTTCCCCAATGGAAATGGCTCTAGATAAACAGATTTTAAGGTCCGGGTCAGATCCGAGAGGCGTCAGCTCCTGTATCGTTGTAACAACATTCGATACCGCTAATCTCAGTCGCAACATTAGGGTCACATTTGTGTTTCCGTGTTCACACATGATATATCGTTGTTGTGTTGTGCCTCTAAGGTAAGATAAGATTGAGACAACCGGGCGGGCGGAGAAAACTGAAATGAGCAAAGAAGAGTGAAAGAAAGAGAGAGCTAGGGAGAGAGGGGTAACAGGCAACAGTACACTGACGCACTATATACAAAGCAGAATTGTCAACAACTAAGATCAGATTCAATCATAACAACGGCGATACACACTGAGTTGCCAGACGAGCGGAATCGACGTAGGTAAACTCTAATAGTCGCAATAATAAGAGCAACCGAGTGGGGCTTGGGGTGAGCCTAGGCGGGTATACATTCGGTTCTCGCGATTGTAGGGAAATACAAAAAAAGAAATGATAAAAATAATACTGATAATAACTGAGTCCTGCATTGTGCCGTCAATCAAAACGACAATGAACCAGAGCGAGGACCGAAGAAGAACCACCGAGAAAAAAGCGATTTATAAAAAGCCAACATGAATGTCCGACCGATGGGAATAACAAGAACAACAGCGGGGCAAAAATGCTCGGTACCTAAATAATATGGCTCCGCTAGTTAAATCCTATACATATTGTCATAATTATTGTTAATTTTAATTATACATAAACCTGCAATACGATTGGCCATGCCTGCAGCGCGCTTTCGGACAGCTCTAATTAGTAAGGAATTTGACGACTACCATTTAATAAATAGCCGAGATAACGGCAATGATAACAGCAACAACCAAACAAACAACAACAACAACAACAATATGCAACAGTTCGGTCGTAGCCGACAATGACCGAACGTGTGGCAATCTTGGCAACTAGTATGACAAATGTATTGATTTGCCTGATGCCGTTTTCTATGCTGCCAATGCTGTAATGGAGGGGGTAATTAAGCACAATGATCGAAAAAAAAATATATATATATATATATATTAGCCGCTAGTTAAAGCCCACGGGAGCTGCCTTACGGTGTACGCCAATGGTAGGGTATCGCACAATAATGAACAACGTGTCACCACAATCGGCAGCAGCAGCAGCAACAGCAGCAGCACTATCATAAGAAGGAGAAGAAGAAAATAAAGAACAAGAAGAAGAAGATAAGGTATTTCATTGCACTGTGAGCAGAGCTGTGGTTGTGTCTGTTGTTAATGCGGTCCGCGTCTTTCCGGTAAAGTTTAGCACCTCTGCACAAGCGGGTAGGCGCAGATAGGGTACTTGTTGGCTTGACGAGCTTGTCTTACTGACACTGTCTGGGGCTGGCCCCGGCGGCAACAGCAGCAGCAGCAGCACAAACCAAAGCTCTACTCTATCCGGACAATATCCAGCAACAATGACAGTATCGATCAATAGACAACAATGATTAATCCACCAGAGAGAGAGTACTGTTGCATGTCTAGTTGCCCTGACTCACTGAATTACTGACGGCTGTACATTACGCTAGCTGACCTGGTTAAGCCACCACCGCCACCACCACCATCACCTACCACCAAATGACACGTCTCTGCAATGGAGTATGGGTCTCATCGAGAAATCAAGTTCATTCTCCAATACTGTTACAGCAGCAGCAGCAGCAACAGCAGCGTGATGATGGGCTGCTGACACAATGTTTGACAAACAAACAGAGAGAGAGACAGGCATACAGACAGGCAGATAACAGCCACTCATCTAAGTCGATGAATACAACCAACCACCACTATCGCCGCCACCACAGCCACACCAATAATACTGATAGTAGATATACGCCCACATATGACAAATACATGCTATGACTAAATCTCACAACTCCCTCACAACTGTAACACTGTTTAATATGCAATCAAATTGTTCAAGGTACTTAATAATAATAATAATAATAATAATAATAATAATAATAATAATAATAATAATAATAATACCAAAGGTTTATTACTCACATGTATAGGTATCACAACTACTAATATGTTGATTAGACAATATTTGCAATATTGTTTGTATAATAATACTAGTAATAATAATAATCAGGTTCGTACGGTACAGAGAAGTCAGCGTAAGTGGCAGGCTGCCGCCCGACAAACGAAACTAGAGCAAATCACATACGACATAAATCTGCAACGTTTTTTTAAGTTGTTCCCCGTCGTCGTCGTCGTCATCGTTTTCGTCATCATCGTTACTGATATCCCAGGCTGCCTGACCGTTTCAATCTCAGTGACAATACACATGCACACCCAGACACGCAATTCACCATCAAAAAGCAAAGCGACTCTGCTCTGAGCAACGAGAATGACCCACAACAACAGGCAAATAGAAGAAAACAACCTACTGAACACAGAAAAACAAAGACGCAGTTTCTGCCTGCCGGTCGGTCGGAAGCTGCGAGCAGCGCATGCAAACCTGTTATGCCGTTCGGCTTGGTGCGTTGTTATTTTATGAATATATGTATGATGGGCTGCAAGTGATCAATCGCCACAGAGATACACACGCATATGCCCCACAATAAAGGTGGACGGTGGACGACGATTACAACAGAAACAACAACAACAACAACAATGGCAACAACAACAACTACGGCAACAACAACAATGACGACAACATCAACAGCCCCCAAAGAAAGAACGATCATTAGAAGGAACACAGAAGGACAGAATTAGTCTGTCATCAGCCATTGAAAAATTGATCGATTGATTGATGGGCACCCACTGCTTACCACCGACTGGCCGACACCCTGAGACCTAGGCAGTCCTCGAAGAGAACACCACTGTTGTACCGTGTACCGAAAACAACTCTGTCAAAAAGAGCAGCAGCAGCAGCAACAGCAATAACAACAGCAACAGCAACAGCACAACAACAACAACAGAACAATAACAGCACATAAACGAATCACGAGACCACACGTCAACAACGAACGACCATCTATCTCTAAACAGACACACCACCACCACCAGCAGCAAAGGAAGGCAGATACAGAAGTCGACAAATATATGTATATCAGGAATTGACGTCACGTCACAAACATTGGCCACTTCGCACGGCACTTGCAGCGAGGGGGACAGCGGTTGTTGTTGTTGTTGTTGCTGTGGTTGTTGTTGTTGCTGTGGTTGTTGTTTTTGATGTTGTTTCTGTCCGGAACTGGGTGGAAAGAAACTCGCTTTATTCGCTATTCTCCTCGTTGCCGACCTTATACATAACACACACTCACACACACACACACACAGATTCACAGGCTTCTCACCAGCATCAAGCTGATTATTCTTATACAATGATTTGCAATGTTTATGATGACTTCTCTACTGATGAAAATAGATCTCTCGTCACCATGATCCTCGTCATATGCAGTCGCTGCAGTAAAAGCAGTAGTAGCTTACTGAGTGAATCTATGGGGGTCCGTCTATAAAGCAGTAATGTGAAAAACAGTTCCGTGGACGTTAGATCTTGGCTGAGGGGGTCACAGTCAGCCCGAAAACTTTACTTTTTAGTAGCTAACATTTAGCAGTAGTGGCGGTGAATAGAGTAAGTAAATGGTGACCGACTGAAGGTAGCAAGCGCACAATAATATGGTGATAGTAGTATTGGGTGTAATGAATGGTACATACGACGCTCGAGATCAAGGTATTCCTCCTCCTGCGATGTTATTCATGAAGATGTCAATGTTGCCGCAAATACGTACACAACATTCAACAGGTGTGCAGCGATGCTCCCTCTCCCTGTTCTTTCGTCGTCGTCGTCGTCGGCGTTGTTGTTGTAGTAGTGGTTGTTGTTGTTGTTGTTGTTGTTGTTGGCACTATCCTCGCCGTTGTTGTTGTTGTTGGTTCTATTCTTGTTGTTGTTGTTGTTGTTGATGTCGTGGTTCGATGAGAACGAATCAACAGAAAATGGTTTCGAGGCTGACTGAGAGATGGTTAGATACTACTACTACTAAGCGTACAAGTACTTCGTTGTAGCAGTTATAGTAATAGTCGCTGTCGTCTTATTTTATGCCAGTGTAATCCGAGGCAGAGAGATGGCAGCAGCCAGCAAATAAACAACACCCTCTCGTAGAAGAGGCTGCTGGCCCGGTTCGTCAACGTTGCCGATATCAATCGTCACGCCTCATCTTTCAGGCTACGAATCTCTGTCTAAGGTGGGCTTCGCTCGCGCCGCGGGTATCGGCGACTCTGTTGTTTTGTGATCGATCGATTCCTCATCGATCGATCGAGCGTCAGCGAAACGTTAATAGGTAAAAGCAAAGCAAAAAAGCTAGCTGCGTTTCGACGACGATCAACCGAACAGATCGCCCGCAGCTCGGGCCGCCCAAACATTTGAGCGCGCCGCCGCTCAAGCAAAGATCACGTCATCATTGTCGTCGACAATTTGGTGGGGGTGCGGCGGTTGCGCGCGTGATCACCGGCGAGATGATTGCATTGTGCCCATCGTTTGCTCAAATAATGTGTTTTTGTTTTACCTATTTGGGACGCACATTTTTGAACTCGACAAGCTCGGAGTAAAATAGCAGCAGCAGCAAGACAAAGCCAAATGGCTGCTGAGAACCTTGGAATCATAGTAAAAAAATAAAGCCTGAAGCTATACTCGTGACATGTAAAAGTATCTCATACCGCCATAAGCATCACTCATCATCCTGATATTTTTTTTGCTGATATGGGAGGTTTGGAAACGCTAATGCACTATCGGTACTGGCAACCAACAGCACCTAGTGTGGGACTTTTACCCACTAGAAAGCTCAATCCCCCCCCCCCCGGCAGAGTTCGGATCATCCTCATCTGACGATGCGTTGAATCGCGGTCGAGCTGAGCGCGCGAAACTATCTCTGCCTTAGATGGGGTTTTTTTTTCGCTCGACCCAAAGCACGAAAAAACAAAGTAAGTGCAAAGGCTCGCCGCTTCAGAGGGAGTGTTGCTCACATCGAGAGCCGCCTACGGTATCATGTTTGCAAACTCTAACCGTTGTTAGAGTTTGCAAACTCTAACAACGGTTGGTGTAGCGGCGCATTCAAACAAATCCCCCCCCCTTCCCCGCCCCCCGCTCTAAATAAGCAAAACCAAAATCCGCGGCACCCCCAACCAACACGGTCGCGTTCCGTCGATTAGACGGGCCGGACCCGGCCGAGGCCGTCCGCGGTTTAGTGGCGTTCCGTCTTTTCCGCGGCGCCATCTTCCTGTGGGTCGCACGTGGCGAGTTCCCGATCGAAATCGGGAAAATTTTCATCGTTTTCTCCCGTTGGGCAGCCGGTGACGCCGAGTGAAAGATGGCCCGAGCACCTCCGCCCCAGGCCGACAAGGCCAAGAAGCCCGATGCGATCAAACGCGACAAGGAGAAGAATCCCATGCGGGACATCAAAATTCGTAAGCTGTGCCTGAACATCTGCGTCGGCGAGTCCGGCGATCGGCTCACCCGGGCCGCAAAGGTGCTCGAACAGCTCACCGGACAGACTCCGGTGTTCTCGAAGGCCCGCTACACGGTGCGTTCGTTCGGTATCCGCCGTAACGAGAAGATTGCCGTCCACTGCACGGTCCGCGGCGTCAAGGCCGAAGAGATCCTCGAGAAGGGACTCAAGGTCCGGGAGTACGAGCTGCGCAAGGACATGTTCTCTAATACCGGTATGTGGCAGCGTCCAAGCGACGACGAGAAAGCCAGGTTGACGAACGATGTATGGATTAGATCAAACGAACACCCAGTGTTGATTGGGTAAATTATACCGGACAGAGAGAGAACTAGCTGCCTCACTGCCGTAGAAGTAGGACTTCTTCATGAACAGCGAAGAGACCAACCAGGCACGCTCTCAAGACGGCTCAAGACACAAACACACCGTTTTGCTGCTTGGGTAGATTTTACAGAAGAGAGAGAGAGCCAACGGTGTTACTGCTGTGGAAGAAGGAGAAGTGGAAGCACTTCACTAACAGCAAAGTTCTGTCGGGTTCACTTCAAAGTGGGGGAATAGTTCAACAGAGAGAGAGAGCGGTGTCACGAGTTGAAAACTCTTGAGTGCTGCCATATATCTTTCTCCTTTTCGATGTGTCTGTTATCCGCAGTGGCAAACGCATCTCTTTGGGTAGATGGCCTAAAATGCGATGCTTTCCACAACAAGTTTAGGTTTCTGTGTCTGTGTATATGTGTATCGGTGCCTGGTGTTGTTTTCTCATTTAAATTTCGTCCTTTTGTGCACGCGGTAAAGGACTTGTGTCCTGCAGACATCGATTTCTCTTCACCACCATCTCTCGTCATGGTGCGACAAGCCATGCTGCTTTCTCTAGCAAAGCATCTGGTCGTTGTTGTTGTTGTTATTGTTGTCGTTTGCCGTCCTCTCTTGCGTGTGCTGTTTTCGGTCGGTACACCAATCAAAGTCTGTGCATATGTGGTGTTTGTAATTCTGTTTAAATTCGGATACACATACATACAGGCTGAGCAAATTCCGGACGGCTTTTTCTCTACCTTCTGGGTGGTATGAATAGAAAGACCAGCTTGAAGTAGGTCACAAGTCCTCTAGAATATATATATATATATATATGTTTCATTATTTTTCAGGCGTTAAAGCACGCATGTACAACATTTTCTGCTTTAAAACACACACCCACACACACACATATATATATATATATATATTTTTTTTTTTTATAGTATATATATATATATACACATTACCTACTTGTGCATATATGCATAAATCTGATTCTCCAGAGAAACGCCCCGTTAGAATGTCTGTAGTAATGTGTAACTACCGCCTGTGTAGCTGCGATACCCTGCGAGATTTTCTCTCTGACTGACTGTGTGTTCTCAATGTGTCTGTTGTGTTTTTGTGTCGTCGATGGTGCGATACGAACACGTGCTGCAGGGAACTTCGGGTTCGGCATCCAGGAGCACATCGATCTCGGCATCAAGTACGACCCGATGATCGGCATCTACGGGTTGGACTTCTTCGTGGTGTTGGGTCGCGCCGGCTACAACGTTCCCCACCGTCGGAGGAAAACGGGCACCGTTGGACTGTCGCATCGCCTCACCAAAGAGGAGTCGATCAAATGGTTCCAGCAGAAATACGACGGAATTATCCTGCCGCCGAAGAAGAAGAAGTAGATGTCATATGTGGCATGCCTGCCTGCCTGCCTGTGGAGACACCGGGCGGCGTTAGCTGTCTTCTGTTTCGATATAAACACGAAAGGGACGGTTGATAAGGATGTTTGCGTGTTTACTCTCTACGTAGCGCTGAGATTCCCGCCCGGATGTTCTGTGGCGACTCTAAGATACGATTTAGAAGGAGGAGATCGGTGGCTTTGCGGGGACTGTTCGTTTTAGAGGACTATACTTGTCTTTGGGGTATTTGCAACGTTCATATATATATATATATATATATATATATATATATACTGCTTACTATAGAGCGTGCACTAATATGTACGTTAATTTTAATCGTTAAAAATCCTTTAAACAATCTGGACATTCTGAGCTGACCTTTCTCCAGAAAAACCGCTCCGCCGTTAGTACATGCTCTGCAGGATATACTTGTTCTCGACATATAGAGTTCCCTACCTTAAGTAGGTGAACTTCGGTTATCAAATTATTGTGTCAGGCAGCTCGGCTTCTATACTCATCTTTAACATGTACAATGAAACGTTTGTTTTGTCGTTAAACCTATTTTTAGAGGAATAATTGGAAAATACGGTATGCAAACACGGACACCACTGCAGGAAATTTGTCTACAAGTGTGGGGTTCCAAACATTAAATACCAGTCATGTCCCCATCTCTGCATCCGACCGGGAACTGCCTAAGCATAACCTTTAAACAAAGCCGTTGCTGTTAACATATATCCTTGACGTGCGGTGTTACTTTAGTAGTGCCCCATATTGTGTTCTTATTCAGATCAGATAGATAAAACTGTATGCGTGGTACTTTCCTTCGAAAAAAAACTGCTAAAATCAATCAGATCCACATATTTGCGACTGCAAATCACACGAATCTGGGGCAAGTACTTTCCGCAATACGAATCAGTTCGTTTCCACTGCAGATGAGGGCACAACAAGAATTGCAATACAATTAAAAATATAGCAGCGATAACTAGGCACCGGATTACTAAAAAAGTACTTCGACGTGTGTGGCCTTTACATGCCAGTGAGTTATCCAACCCCGCAATATGAACCTATGGACATTTTAGTGACCGAAATAATAATCTAGAAGGGAAGCAACATAATATTTCTAATAATGGGGGTAGAGAGTAATCTCTTTTGATGAGACATCGTGCTTTTGTTTGATCATGACCGATTATAGTCCACTCCGACATTCACCGAATTTTATACTTTGATTAATGTTTAGTTCGTAATAAGTCTGCATTTCATATGGCATATATTTATAATATAATATTGTCATGATATATAATGTGATCATTTCAGCGACAGTCCCATCGGGCGAAAAAGTAAACAGACCGTGATTGCGTCTGGCAGCTCGCTGCGTAATATTTAGCACAGGTCTACGAGCAGAACCCGTAAGAGCATTAATCAGCAATCGGATGAAACTCTGGGTCGAACACACCAAGTGGTGGCAGCCATGCAAAATGTACATTGTGCTTACATGCCATTCCATCCCGAAGCTCCCCGGCGAGGTACACATCTAATAGGGCGACCTCTACTAAGGCCATGGTCACTTTTTCTGCCACTGCAACAAACATTGCTAAAATGATTTTGTATTAGGTGATCGAAGTCTGAATCTGAGTGCTTTCACTGCCGGTTCGGAGCCTACTAGCGGTACGCAGGGCGGTTACATTCCGTCCGCGGCAAGCCAAGGACACCCGTTGCATATGTTGTGAAGCACTTTCATAGCTGCGCAAAATTTGCTGCTGAAAGATGGTCCCACACCCTAGCAAGGTTATAATGAAATATTTGTACAATCTAAAGGTTAAAAAGATTAACTGCCGCACTTAGAGATAGTCTTTGAAGGTTTCTTACCTCTATGTGAATGGAGGCAATAGACGTAAGACACCTGTCGCCGATGTGCTGGGTAAAGTTCGTTCCCACCTAGTTTAGTCTCAAACCCAAACGGGAAGAGTTGACGAACTCCAGCGCTTGGACACAACAGAACACTACGTCTGCTGCAGCCAGTCGACTCCCACGACGAAACGCAGTGATTTTCTACTTCCGCGATTGTTTGCAGACCCTTACAATTGTAGGTAAGTTTCTACGTCGCCGAAAAGTCGGCGGATGGCACCGCGGCCCTGGTGGGTCACTACTGTGCCATACGCATACAAGACGACGCCATTTCAAAACTCTTCCCGCACATGGCGGGCTAGGTCTGCGATAAGTACGGAAAAAAGCCAGACAGCTGAGGGTCCCCACGCTTTGACTCAGCTGCAAGGTGCGCTCGCTCCTTATGTTTACTTCAAGGCTGTCTTCAAGCGGCAAGGAGAGCATTCGTAAAAGAGAACCACCCGCGTTGGAAAGCGCCCTTGAGATAATACACCTAGAGAAAATTTTCTTGAGTGTGTGCCCCGACGTTGTACCCCGGTACCGAAAAACAATTTAGAGGTGGCCGGAACAGGTCTAGAACCTACGACCTCACTAATGCAAAGCACTGGCTCACCCATTCAACCACTTTGCGCAGTACTATTTCTAATCTATTTCAGAAACAAAAATATATATATACAATGTACTCTGCAAAATGGGTAGTGGACACGTGCAAACACGTGGCCCAACAAACACGTGGCAGATGCAACTTTGAAGCACGACTCTACCCCATACCTGTACAAGTAACACACGAGGTGGCATGAATGCTTACATTGGCCGTGTACTGTATAGGACCGGCCAACAGCGGAAACCTTCTAGAGAAACGTTTTATGTGTCCCCTCTTCGCATCCTTTAAAAGCCGGTGTGTTAGTAGTAACACGCGTGCTTTCCAGTCTCCGCACTTATCCCATGAATATCGACGTCCTTACAGCAGAATCATCGATTAAATAACTATTGTATTTCTTTGGCCGTTATGAGGTGATGAGCTGCTCAGTAAGAATACTGACCAGGTTTCACTTAGTCTAATAACATATCAGTTGTGTTTGGGATAGTACGCATATCCAGCTGAAGTAGGCGACCTGGCATGTAGCCTCGGAGGCCGTGCCACGTTGTTAGATAATATACATATATAGGGCTATATATAGGGTTTACTTTTTAATGCCACATACTGCCACCTAATCTGCGCTGGTCCTCCCAAGCACTGTGAAAACGAAATTCATACGTACACACGAATGAGTTAGCACAGACTTACCCGCATATCCAGCGCAACGCGTCACAGTGTGCTTATTCCGTTCTTCAGGTGCAACGATTCTGCATGTGCAATCGTTCAGAAACTCTGGCAATCCTGCGCTAGGCGGACTTTCAAAACCATCCCGGCACATCTCGATGCAAAGTAGCAAAAAAAGGAAAGAATAGTTTGCGCTCGACCCGTTCAACGGTGAGGCATTCGTTGTCGTTTAGTCGATAGAGACACAAAGTAGGATTTCCTCGAGGCGACGGGCCGAAAAATCAAATAGATAGAAGAGAGGGAGAGAAAGAGGATTGGCGCTACAAGTTTAGTAGCGTTCAAATCAGTTGTACGCGCCGATCGGCTGACAAATTGCTCGGCGTGGCAATCCAGCGCGCCCGGACAACGGAGTATTTAAACCTTTGTTAAACCCAAATAGTGAACTTCCACTGGACATCTTCATAAGGATCCCGAGTAGTCATAATGCAACAACACAGTTAGAGACTGATTAACTGATTTAGCGAGATATTCGTGCTAGACGCGCGCAAATCATACAGCACGACATGCGTTCATCAACGACGCACTGCAGCTTGATTGTAGCATTGGGCTTGTCCAGACAATATGAAATCGGCAAATGCCCGCCTTAGTAAGCTCGAACGTTGACCGCAGCTAAACGTTGACGGTTATATTGACATATAACGGCAGAACAACGGCACAACTCTTGTCCTAACACTGTCAACTATTTTTCGGGTCGACAGGCTTGAAGAACATCCTTGTCTGGTTAGACGTATGTTTGCCAGATGCCAACCAAGGGTAAGGGCCTCGAAAACTTTGAAATCGTCAAGAAAAGACATTCAGGACAAATGTATGGTTTATGCATATGTGTGGTTGTGTATATACTAGGCATATATCGTCATGGTGGTCTAAGCGACATTAGAACGAATTGAGTTAAGTCAGGAATCTAGACATTTTACCACCTCAATAATCAGTGAATTACTCTAGAATCATTACTGTAAAACACCAGAACCACTTCGCTCATAAACATCATGTTACAAGTCCTACTCAATTTACCATGCAAGCGATTCTTAGAAATAAGTAAGTTCTGACTCCTAAAAATATTGTAATGATGCTACCTCAAGCTGCGCCTGGGCATGTGTTCAGAAAGCAGGGAAAAAAGTGTAGTGGGAGTAAAAGCATATGGATGGGGTACCTACGGCCACCAAGAGGTGATGACGAGAAGACTAGTAGATCACAAAGAACCAGCAGAGACGGGAAATCTCTATTCCTACTGACCGCCCGAAGTTTTTTTATTTATTTGCCGAGCACCGCAGCACAGTGTCGTTACAAGGGTGCGCCAAATTGCACGAGATAAAGACCACAACACTTCTTTCAAGTGTGGCGTTTAAGGACAATTTACTGCCGACATGTTGTCTTCCTGATGATCTGGCACCGCCCGAACGAGCCTGCATTGTGAACATTAATGATCGCTTTAAGTACCTATTGCTGAGTAGATATTTTTGGATTTATGCTTCACGGTGCACTGTAGTATATTTGGTTGGATGGATATAAGGGAGAGTTGTAGAGCTAATGCTTATTTAAGAATTAATAGATCAACAAAATGTAAGCGAGCAAAACGACCTCGCTGGCCCTCTGTAATTCAACAGGTCTCTATAGGAGTTTTGGATCGCATAAGCTACATGTTAGGTTTCGACAAAATTTGACGTGCGGATGGCGCTTGAGTAGTCGTGGCGGCACGGTATAGAGGCAAGTGCGCTAATCAAAGCTAATAATACTACATCTACCGAGGTGTCGCCGGTCCAATCTTTGTTGATAATCAAATTAGCCTTTATCGATGGATGATAAACCACACTGGTAAAAGTCAGCGGTCATGGTGCTGCAAAGACTGTTGG
Source organism: Dermanyssus gallinae (assembly GCA_003439945.1). Lineage (NCBI taxonomy): Eukaryota > Metazoa > Arthropoda > Arachnida > Mesostigmata > Dermanyssidae > Dermanyssus > Dermanyssus gallinae. The sequence goes on along the minus strand of QVRM01004922.1, from coordinate 56,132 downwards.
GGAACATTTTAGGTGTCTCATTATTTCCGGCCTTCCGCTCATTGAAGATATGCCTCACAATAATCTCAAGTTCGTAGAGTCGGAATTTAACCTAGAATTTAAAAACAATTTAAGAACGGATAGTACTTATTGAAGAAATCACCCGTTGTGTCTGTTTTCCTCAGAGCAAAACATCTAAGCTAAAACATTTAAACATTATTTTACAACTTAAGAATTATTAAATCAATAAGTGAAGGTAACTTCCAAGTAACTGGCCTGGTTCGCAGCCATGCACAAAGAAATTGCGAAAATCCGCAAATACGCGATTCAGCTTCTCCCCGCTTGCATGCGAGACGATGAATGGGCGTGGGCCGTTCATCGCAAGCCTGTGGAGGATCCAAGGAAAGTGTTGGATCGCCTGGTGATGACTACCGAAGATATAAGACCCGGGTTTCTCTTTACTCAAAAGGCAACTACACAGCGGCTGCAACACGCTGCCGGAGGGACACCGTTTTAATTGTTAGTGAAATTAGTAGTACACAATTAATTAATGTATTTGTCTATTTTGTTAAAATAACTATTATTAAGCGTTTAATTGGGTAAATATTAATGCATACATTTATATGTAATATATGACATTATCAGTACCACTGTTAAAGTTTCAAATTCAAATTAAAACTGTGACCGCTGAGTGTATATTCTAGTACTTATTCTATTACTGTATACAATCATCATCATATTGTAACGTTGTCTCGTTATGCTAAGTTAGCTGGGAGATGCAGGCTCAGCAGGACGGTTACTACAACACGAGTGACTCGGCGCAATGAGTGATAAGACACAGCGTAAGGTCTGATTCGAAATAGCGCCGGACGGAGAATGCGTTGATCATGCTTCTCCCGCGCTCAAGGGACGCCGTAGCGTTCGTATAGTAATAATGTTAAAAAGATGACTCGAATCTTCGACGTCGCTGATTGGTCGGCGGTGGTGCACGTGCCCTATTGTCACCAGCGCGCAGCCTAGTGGTCTCCTTGGTCGTCACGTTGCACGTTGGATTGGATGCTTGATTGGCTTACTGACGTCGTCAGTTATCGACGGCGTAGGTCGTTGTGGTTCACATCGGCTTGGGTGTTTGATTGATCTACTGGCGTCATAAATGATTGATCTACTGATGTCACCAGTCATCAGCGTCTCCGTGATTTTAAAGCTCGCTTCATGTGCATTGTAAAACACCTTTCAAGCAAGCCTAAATTTGCCACGAGTGAGGTGTTCCCATACTCAGTCAAAACCATATGTCAACCTCGGAACAATCTTGAGGTAGAAGAGTGCCACTGCCGTCGGGACGGACAGTCGCTGGACGTCGCCTACCTCTGCATAAAGAGAAATTAGGCCTGTGCGCACTGTCTCGACGATGTGAGCAGTGAAGGTCGTCCCAGTGTAATGAAGTCAAAGCCACAGATACCGGATTCCAAGGATTGACTGTCGCAACGTATAACGTCTTTAGCAGCCAATCGATTCTGAATTTCATAGCCTTGGTCTTCATAGCATTTATTTCCAGCCCCCTGAGACAAGGAACACCTCCGCCAGCTGAGCTTGATGGCACCCAGGTGGTGATGAGCGACTACTATGTCATCTGCGTACATTACAGCTATTGCCTTCTGGAACTCCTGTCGAATATAACCGACAAAATCGGCAAGCAGAAGGTGAAGGAGACGAAGCTAATTACTGTATATAATATACTTATATAACATATTAGCAAATAATTCATGTCGTAAAGATATTATATAATAATAAAGTTTAAATGTACATTGTACAAGTATAAATACAATATCTTTATTGAAGATCTACTTATTTATAGTACAATGAACACGCCAGCCACAATAAATAAACATATTTATTGTTGTACCTTCGTAAATAACGATTGTGTCCTAGTGATCACGTTAGGTCAAATTAGACCTGCTAAAATCTAGATAACCTACTACGTTGTAAAACCGTAGGCAACGTCTGACGAAGGAATTAGATGGCCCTTTCGTTGCTTCTCGTGGCCTTTAACCTTTCTTATAGCTTCGCCAATAGTCGGCTAGCTCTGCATTTGTTTATCTTAGTCCTTTCGGCGCTGAGGAAGCATTACTTGCTCTGGCCGCTCCGCTAATTTAACATTGAGAGTCAGTCATCGTTATTGTTGAGTCACAGTGTTGCAACATCGTGTTAACAGATCAGGCATTGGAACAAGTTGCATGTCACTTTAATTTGCGGAAAACGTTATAGAATATATATATATATATATATATATATATATATATATATATATATATATATATATATATATATATATATATATATAATGACAATATGTCGAGTCATACCGTATATATACAACATTTAACATTTGTTGACAATATGCAGATGCAAACAATTAAGTCTTCGTCACGTATCTCCACAGTCGAAGACGAAGCTGCACGCATAGAGCAATCAATAAAGCAGCCACAGTTGTAACATTTGTCTCCTTGCCCGTCCGGGCACAGAGTTCGGGTTCTCCAATAAATGTTAACTTAGCCACCTTCTTCATAAGTCTTCTAGTTAACACATTTTTTGGTATTCACCTTTGCTTAAACTTTCGTAACATACCCCGTTATATGTGAGCTATATAGATAAACTAAGAAGCCCGAGCCTTGTTTGACGTCGGTCATCTGAAAATTTACGCAGAATGGCCATATTGTAGGGTTTAACCTATATATATATATATATATATATATATATATATATATATATATATATATATATTATCGCTCTCTTTCTCGCAGTCTATTAAACAAGGGGTTGCGAGCAGTTTAGACCCTAAATCGAAGCAGTGTGATTACACTGAACGAAGCTTATAGTAAATAAACATCTGTTTACCTTTGCCCTGTCCTTACCGGCACGAGCAAAACAGTACTATTGAATGTATGTGTTCATTTCATTTAGACACGTGCTTAAAAATAAGCGGCGTCATTGTGTCCCTATTTGAAACAGAACGAGAAAACGCATTCTATTGGACACACATAATATAAATACCACACAACGATGATCAGTGTCTGAAAGGAAGGAGGTGCGTTCACCTACCTGAAATCCGCTTCGCATGAGTCCCGCATAGATATCACGCGAAACGCTGCAGTTATTGAAAATTAATCGTAGAAATGGACTGGCGATCAGCTGGGTGAGGTAACGTCTTCGGTCAACGTGGTCCCGCTCGTGCTCGAAGAAATAGAACCGACCGCCCTAAAAGGACAGCTCACGTTATCATTGTTCGCATCACAACTTGACGAGTGACCGCTATCGAGCGGTACGTAGCATATAGTACGTTCCAAAAAATTAGCAACTCATGTTTTTTGGTGATAATTTCGGCTTGATTTACTTGAATAGCTTGACATTTTAAAGGACATGATGTACATGGCGAACCACGAGTATAGTGTTAATTTCGAAATTTCAATCGAATGTCAAATCAATCGTTCTATAGCTACAAAATATTCTACAGCTCAGTCGTTGTTCCGAATTAACGACGAAGCTTATGTTTAAATGGGCCCTACAAAGGATATCTCGGATACCGAAAAGACGAAAATTGAAGCATTTGCTGAGTTCGGTCATACAGTAACTGCTATAGCAACCAGATTAGAACATCATAAGAGCACCATCAGCAGGTTTTTACACCCTGGAGAGAACCAAAGGTGCAGATCTAACAATAGGCGTAATCCAGTTTTGACTATTCGAGATCGGCGTGGGCTCATACAGTTGGCTACTCATGACCAAATGTCTTCCAGGATCAAGACCACTTTGGGAGTGCCAGTGCACCGGTCCACAGTGTACCGGGTGTCAAGTTCTGACAAAAACGTGCGATACGCGAAAAGGAAGCTTATGCCGCGACTGCAACCAAAACACATTGTCGCACGGCGTGATTTTTCGCATAGATACCAAACTTGGGATAACGAGTGGAAAAGCACAGTCTTCTCGGATAAAAAGAATTTTAATCTCGATGGCCCTGACGGCTGTCAGTACTATTGGCATGACTTACGGAAGGAACCTAAATGGTTCTCGAAACGTGTGGCCGGTGGTGGTTCTGTAAAATATTGGGGTGCGTTTGGATATAATGGGAAGTCTGATCTAGTAGCGATTGTGTGCCAAAACAATTCCGACAAGTACCAGCGTATCTTCGGTTCTCAGTGAGAAGCACATTTCAGAAGAATTAGGGGACCTGACACAGTTTTTCAACAAGAAAACGCCACGTTTCATACCTCGGCTAGCACTATAGCCTTTTTTCAAGAACAAAGAGTGCCACTTTTTGACTGTCCGGCATTGAGTCCAGATCTGAATCCCATCGGAAATCTTTGGGGACATTTAGTGAAGTAGATTTACGCAAAGGGTCGACAATATGATAATTTATCGGACCTCAAAGATGCTGTACAGCAAGCATGGACTGATATTCTACTTTCGTACTTTATTCGCAAAACCCGTTTCTAGAATAGAATATGTAGTATCAAATACGTCATACAGCCCTGCTATAAATCGAATACTCCGTAAGGCGTTATTGTTGCTAATATTTTGCAACACTGTTTTCACATTTTGTTTTATTTTTTGTATGAACCGATTGTGAGATTGCAACAAAATTAACACCATACTCATGTACATCATGCCCTTAAAATTTTAAGTCATTCGAACAACTCAAGTCGAAATGATCACCAAAAAACATGAGTTGCAAAATTTTTGCAACTATATATATATATATATATATATATATATATTGTCTATGTGTAAACCAGTTATTAGTTAATAAAACTGTCTTTCTTATATATATATATATATATATATATATATATCGATCAACGTGGTCCCGCTCGTGTTCGAAGAAATAGAACCGACCGCCCTGGTTTACAAAGGACAGCGCACATTATCATTGTTCTCGTCACAATGTTCGAAAGTACAAATGTATCGTTATGTTACTTGTGCACGGTGATGGCATCCTACCTTGACAAGAACCCGTCGAATTTCCTGCAGAGCTTTGTCGAGGTTTCTAACGGAGCAGAGAACGAGAGTGCTCACGACGGCATCGATCGACTCGTCCTGAATGTCGAACAGGTCTTCCGCGTAGCCTCGAATCACGCGTACGAATTCAGGATGGCTCTTCTGCTGCTGCAGCAACATGTCTACGAAATACGGGTTCGGTTCGACGCCCACTACGCGGCTACCTAGACCCGACAAACGCCCAGAAGCACACAGAAGAAGCACGCGGGGCGTAAAATAGCTTAAACAATGCTATATATATATATATATATATATATATATATATATATATATATATAGGTGCGCTTTTATTTATAATGAAAACTTGAAAAGTCTCATGCACTTGAAGACTGCTCGCCTTGTATTGCTCTTCTTTCGAGAGCAAGCTCTCAGGACATGGCAGTCTAAAAAGCACTTCTTCAAGCAAGGACCGCCCGGAGCTTGTGTCATTCCACGCGATTGAATTGCTCATATCTAAGTAGGAGTCAAGAGACACACCGATTTACTAGGTAATATATATATGCGCCGAGACGCTGCCGTAGAGTTCTTAAGCGTGCCCCAATCGTCAAAATACTTTTGCCGTAATATATACACACTCGGTAACACAAATATGCAGATACATATATATATATATATATATATATATATATATATATATATATATATATATATATATATATATATATACATATACACTTAGATACATTGCGAAGTGACGTACTCTTCGGATAGAAGTCGAGATTTGTGCCGCTTCCCATGCCGATTTCGAGAATACGCAGCGTCGTGTCGTTGTGAGGTCGAGGATCATGGCTGGGCTGCTTCGAAAGCTGTTCCTTCAGCTTCTCCCGGAACGGCTTAAGTTCTTTGTTGATCCCTTTAGCAGAACAACGCACGCAGTAGGTCGTGTTGTGAGGTCGGCGACATATAATCAGGGTATCGTATGTATGCCAAGTAATAGAGAGCACAAAACCTTTTTTAACGACACTACGCTAGACGCCATCAGTACTGGGATATATCTTACACGTATAGATGTACTTACAACATATATTCGCAGTGTTTTAATAAAGCGCTCTAAACTTTAAAGTTTATTATATATATATATATATATATATATATATATATATATATATATATATATATATATATATATATATATATAGCGACGTGGTGCCGAGATCCGGTGCAGGCATGACGATTTGCTCAAGTGTTGACCCATTTTTTCATCCAGCTGTTGTCACTCACCATCGAGAAAGTGTGTCACATACGTCCAGGCGAAGTACTGATCGCGAATGTCCTGGATGCAGTCCCGAAACAGCAGGTAACCGACAACAGCAGCCGCCGGCAGGACAATGTAGCGCCGGTGCTGAGTAAGCACCTCCCGAAGCTCTGCCAAATGGCTGGTCAGCTGCGACAGTTTTAATTCTGCCGTCATTTAGCCGTTTGAGCTGGAGACGCTTGCCTTCAATCTGTCCTCTCTGTTGTTGTCCCTCGCACCTCTCGAGGTATCTCTCCGGGTCTCAAAGATTCTGTTGCGAACAGATGCCACAACTGGTGAAAACACGGCGCTACCGTGACTCAACGACGTGATATATATATATATATATATATATATATATATATATATATATATATATATATATATATATATATATACAGGTATATAGGTTGTAGGGTTATGATTTTGAAGTATTTGGCGTGAACGCTAATAAAGAACTACATTTTTGGCGAATTATCTTCTAAGCGACCATGTCGCGTCTTCTGACCGGCCTTTCATATTCTTCAGATGGAGCAGAATTTTATCACAAACACGAAGGTGTGCTTGGTTTCTGTCTAAGAGGACTGTTGGTTGTCTCGCAACAGCACATTTTGTGCTCCTATGTTGGGCAAACATACCAGTGCTATAAATTGTAGTAATTTCACTCTCACTCCAAAACAAGACTTCTCAGAGACCATGTTCCATTGGAAAAAAAAACATTTGCTTTAACGAGCTCTACAATTCTGTATATCGCTCTTCAAATTTTTCTGTAACACCCTGTATATAAATATAATATATATATATATATATATATATATATAATATATAGCTATATATATATATATATATATATATATATATATATATATATATATATATATATATATATATATATATAGCTATTTATATGTATATAGTTTTACCGTGTTGCATGAAAATAATTGAAACAATGCACTCAATGCAAGCAAATAGCGTAGTGCATACAGCAAAGTAAAACGAAGTTCGTTCCTATGGAAATGGTTGTAACACCATACTCAATGCAAACAAGTTGTTTGAGTAAACAGCACTAACTTTGTTTCGTCTCATAGTAAAAGCTTCTCATTGAGCTGCTGCCAAATATTGTGGCAAAACATATTAAAAGTTGAAACAAAATCATCGCCTCTTAGGCTCTTCTTTCTTTCTCAGTTAATTCATTAGTTAGAGAACAAAGTAATGGAGAGTGGAACTAATGACGACACCAAGTGACGTTTTTAAGATGCAGATACTTCCGCACAATATTTGTGCAATACTAATACAGAGCGAGATCCTAGCTTTCATAAGGCATGCTGAAAGCATTCGTTTTATTCGCCTTCTTTGAATTCACCGCGATATATATATATATATATATATATATATATATCATAAAGAGGTAAAAACTTGTATTGATTTGCTGACACGGGCAAATGCCTTCCTGCATTAACATTTTTTTCGTTCTGAACAATCCAAAATTGGTTTGAAACACGACAAACGTGGATCTATTTAACATCACAGGCTAACCACTAGTAGAAAACTACTAAATGAGTTTATGAAATAATCTAATATAAGAGAGGGAACACATTTGCGTGATTGCATCTCCTAGCTGTGTTTTATTTTTCTCCTAATAAGAAAGGGCTTTAAATGTGTTTATCTTTTGTTTTAAAACGTGATTTATTCAACAAAACTGCATTTTCAACGTTCAAGTTGTCGGTAAATAAAAGTGGGTGAAAATTAAATATACATATATGTATGTATGTATGTATATATATATATGTATATATATATATATATATATATATATATATATATAAATATATAAATATACATTAATGTATGTATATTTATATATGTATATATATATATATATATATATATATATATTATAAATATACATATATGTATGTATATTTATGTGTATATATATATATATATATATATATATATATATATATATATATATATATATATATTATAGGCTAAGCGCCATTCGACAGCAAGACATGCGCGTCTGTAGGCAATCCGCACTACTCTGGGTGGAAGCGTAGGCAGTCTTATGTATGGAAGTAACGTTGGCGGTACGAGAACGAACACTTGTTATATATCATCACTGCGCGAAGCGAAACGTCCTGACAAACAAACGAATCGAACACACACGAAAGCGCCAACGTACACCCAACAATTGACTTTTCACTTTGCCACCGACCCACGCACGCACCTGCTCTATTTAGTTTTTCTGCTGTGACGCATTTGGCAGCTAGCTAGCTAGCTAGACAGACCCCACTATGGCTACTGGCTATTTATTCTTTCTCTTTTAGTATCGTCATAACTATCCAGTATATGTATCGCACACAAACTACTCACTTCTAAGCTTCTTACATAATTTCTACGCACTTACATTCAAGTAGCGCAGTGGGGGGGGGGTATTGCTGTTGTTGTTGTTGTTGTTGTTGTTGTTGTTGCTGTTGTTGTTGTTGTTGGTATTGTTCATCATTTGACAGACAGGGGCGGCTGAGAGCAGCAGACGCAACTGCATAGAAACTCGCATAGAAGCTTCTACTGTCCCGCTCCCGACTCGACAAGGCGGCCTCGCGAGACGATTTTTCTCTCCCTTCACACATACGAGTACACCTTCGCCAAGCCTTCATCTCTGGTGGCCCAATTCCAGGCGCGGTACGATGTCCTATGCAGGCATACATAAAGGCCGATGTTCGATACGCGATTGATAGATTCATTCTGTCTAGATATATTAATTCTGTCTAGATAGATTCATTCTGTCTAGATAGATTCATTCTGTCTAGATAACAAGCCCGTAGGGGACGGAGGATAATCACCTCCTTAAGAAAGAAAAAGGATATATTCTGTCTGCCAAACGCGAGAGAAGGCGGGGAAAAAAGAGAGCAGCGCATACATTTTCTATAATGACGTCTGTATTTTTTGGAAAAACTGTTCATTATCTGTGTAATGCGATCATCGTCTATCTATAGTTTGCAAAACGATCTGTTCTGGTCCAGAACTATGGTTCTAGACCCATGCACCCCCTGGCATTTTCGTTTTTTTTTTGTTGCTGTCTTCGTTAGGAGTAGTGTGTGACAGTTGGGGTAGTTAGTGAGTTGTGAACATAACATTGTTGGGTCGCCCCTGTCTCTGAGTGTTTAGCTTGTTCTGGCCTCGCTCGCGGGTTGCTATGCTGACTGCCGATATATCTAAAGTTGTTGTTACTATCGAGCTTACTATTTACTCTCCAATGGGGTATGGTGTTCTCTTGCAAAAACCGACTGGCGAATAAAGAAGCGGTTGAGCGTTGTTCAAATCGATCGGTTAAGATGATCCGGACAGTCGGGTGGTGGTGGATAAGGCGACCGCCAGCGCCGGCCTTGACCATGATTGTGTCGAACCCGGTGGCATGGTGCGACTTCGCGTGCGACTCGCGACCGGAGGAGACACATAGGTGCAGCACGGGTTCGAGCCCCACCGATGCACATTTGTATTGATGGGGTCCGTCGTCTCACCAAGCAATGCCAGGGCAGTCCCGTGGACGTGAAATGGTGGCCAAAGGTCAGCCCGAAAAAGTTTGACCGTGATCTGTATTACATATGCTCTCTTTTGTTTTCCATTTATGTCTGCAATTATTACCATACATTTATATATGCGTGTATGGTATTATACCGCGAATAACACAGTAGCCGGCGGTCGCTGAGGCATGTATATGGATGGGCATGTGATCCTTTAAAGGTTGTGCATATCCTGCTTGTACCGTGTGTTTTAACTACGACATTAAATTGTAACTGGCATATTCACGTGGTGAGTCACGTTCGGTGCTTTGCGCCAATTCATGGCTACGCTTGGTGTGGCGTGTTGTGTCACGAAATTAACAACTATAAAATTTAGCCGAAATTGTGAATCGGGACGAACATAACGGGTGAAAGTACGAGCCATAGAAATAGCGTGCTAGTAGGAGGTGAAATAAGAGAAAACTTTATATGCTGAAAAGATCGATGCGGATCGAAACAGAGACCAAGAGGTAAAGAATAAGCTTGTTCTCTAAATTCGAAGAACACACAAGGCCAGTGAGGAGGAACCTTGCGGCGGAATCACTGATCACTTTAGAGTGAAACTGATCTCTGATTAAGCTAGCTTTGTGACGAATCATCTCCGCTGCTTGTCAGCCATTTCAAAACAACATCGCGCCGCTAAACGACCTGAAGTTTTTAGTTTAATTTTATATGTATTTTTCACTTTTGGCACAAATAAAACCTGTTGTTCAATAGAAAAAAACCCTGTTTGGTATTTATGAAACTGTATTTTACCGAAATTATGTATGCGAATATTTTTTTAAGTGCCCTCGCCCTCCTGGCAACATGCACACTTTTCTCAGTAGTTCTGCTGACACTGTCGGAAATATTTCTGGCAGGCGTCCGTTAGAATGCTGTTTAATTGAGCCGCGGCGTTATGCTGCATATTATACGAAAGCCATTTCTTCTTCGGGTTCGGATTCTTAATAAAAATTTTGCGAGTTCTCGTTTAAGCGACCATGTCGCATCTTCTAACCCATATCGTGTGTTTTTTCAGGGGAAGCACCATTTTCCTCTCTTTCAGACGAAGCGGAACTCACGAACACGACAGTGTGCGTAGTTTCTCTATAGAAGCACTGGCTGTCTCGCATTCATATATGTTGTGCAATAACACCAGTGTCACGGATTTTAGTCATTTCACTCTCACTCCGAGGCAAGACTTCTCCGACACGATGTTCCATTTGCAAAAATATTTACTTTAACAAGCTCTACAATTTCCTACATGATTACGAAGATGTGTTAAAATAGTTGTATATATATATATATATATATATATATATATATATATATATATATATATATATATATATATATATATATATTGACGAAAATATTTTTTAAGCGATACATGGAATTGTAGAACTCGTTAAAGCAAATATTTTTCCCAATGGAACATGGTCTCTGAGGTCTTTTTTGGAGTGAAAGTGAAATTACTACAATTTGTGACACTGTGGGTTTGCCCGACATAGGAGCCCGAAATGTGCGAGACAACCAATCCTCCTATGCAGAAACTAAGCATACCGTCGTATTCGCAATAAGATTCTACCTTTTCTGAAGACATATAAGACCGGTCGGAAATTACGGCATGGTCGCTGAAAAGAAAATTCGCAATACGCACATTTTGTGACGATCATTTTTATACCAAACGTAATGCGAGCCGCGGTTGCGGAGTAATTACGATTTTTTGACCAGATGTCGAGATTGAGTGCATGCAAAAATGACTGTGTTCCAGAAAGATTTGAAGAGATATATGGAATTATAGAGCTCGTTAAAGAAAATATTTTTTTCAATGGAACATGGGTTTTGAAAAGTTTTGTTTCGAAGTGAGAGTGATATTTCTTTCTCATAATTTTTCATAATTCAAGAATTTTCTCGCGAATACGACGGTATTCGTTTCTGTATAGAAGGACTGGTTGTCTCGCAACAGCACATTTTGTGCTCCTTTGTCGGGAAAAAACACCAGTGTCACAAATTGTAGTAATTTCACTCTCACTCCGAAACAAGACTTCTCAGAGACCATGTTCCATTGGAAAAAATATTTGCTTTAACGAGTTCTACAATTCCATGTATCGCCTTAAAAATATTTCCGTCACATCCTGTATATATATATATAACAGATAGCTTTACTCATGAGTGTATGAAGCATAGAGCCTCTGTACTGCGGAGGTTGCCCAGGGGCTAGAACTCTCATGATCTCTGTCGGAAGAACGCGGCTGATCTTCGCTACGCTGTAGCCTCAAAGAGATTCTTCCCAAGCTCTTTCGTCAATTTGAGTGCATCATTGCCCCAAACGCCAGATGACTCAAGACCAAACGCCATTACCACATGGTCCTCAAGAAGATGCGCGTATAGGCGCCGTGTGTGTGGCCGACGCCCGCGCTGGCTAGTGCACGATATCCGAGGGCGTACGTATCAGAGACAGTGACGTCCCACGCCAGCGGCCGATTACGGTCCCAGTCCCGGCTGCTAAGGCCATCCGGTCGACGCCTGTCGTCCCTTTGCAATACACCAGGCTCTAGCGTGACGCGGCAGCCGGCTTGCCTAAAAGCGCGCCCGAGGACGTCATTGATGGCATCGTGGCGGCCCTGCGTAAGCCCCGCCAGCTTAGTGCAGCTAAGCAGGTGCAGGCTGCGCTCATCCACTGTTCCACCGCATGGACATTCCTCTTTCTCAAACGTGGCAATGCCTAGTCTAAGACAACTAGCCGCACGGAACTGGTCGTCGGCCAGCTTTTTGCCTAGGAAACACCCCTAAGGAAATGCGTCGAGCCACGCTCCAGCGGCGTCGGATTAGACCGCTTTCAGGCTAATATTGTCTACATCTAACTCGTAGGCCGACAAAAGAGTTAAGTGGGTAGCCTAAGTGGCGATTTGGTCCCACCCCTTCTGTCTAGTGACCTGTTCCTCAGAAGGACGACCAGACTGACGCGCGGTTTAGAGCCGAACGGCGTCTTGTTGGTGGCTGATGGATCCGCCGGCAGTAATGGCCACTTCGGAGGCGCAGCTATATGACGAGGCCAGGAAGGCGGGCAAAGCAAGATCCGTGGCCAAGCGAATGCCCATTCCACCCAGCCGGATCAGTAGGCTTGCCTGCGTCCATGCCTTATCCTCGAGCGTCAGGTCAAGTTTGTTTTCCAAGGCTCTCCTCACCTGGTCGTCAGGATCCAAAGTTTCTGACGGCAGAAGGAAGGCAGGTGAAGTCCGTAGTACGTACAAGACCTTTTGCACTCTCATTGCGTACCGGAGCAGAAAGTAGGCTTAGTGTCTCCCGAGATATCCCAGCCGCTGGTAAAGCCGGGAGAGTTGTTCTCCCTTCTCAGCCAGTACCATCCAATCATGTCGGGGAACACCGCCGTACCCAGCAGGTCCAGCTCACACCGGTCCTTTACAAAAATGTCCGGGAGCTTGCTGTTGAATTTCGCGATTACCTGCTGTTTTTCTTCGAAACCCTGAAGGAAAAGCTCAAGGCACACCTAGCCATCGTAATGTCCAAATGTCCGTGTAGGATTGCTTGCTGCTCTCTCCCGCGAACGGGTCCCATGGCATCATATTGGCTATGACCAGGAAGGCTGCGGCCGAAACAGTAGGGTATGCGCGGCTTACCCTGATCGCCAGCGTCCGTTGGGCTGATTTTAATGCTTCTCTATTCATTTGCCGCCCATGTGCACACACCGTTCTATCGCTCCAGAGTTGGCAGTCTTCTCTGGGGTCCCGCTAGAGTTGGTATTATCTTCTGCCATGTGCTTATCTAGATTAACATGGTGTAAGCTTCACGACCTGCATACCTGAATACCATGATTGACGGCATTTATTTGACGGCTCTTTCTAAAATGAATAAATAATCGTTAACGCGATGCCATTTATCTACGCGTGATAACTGCACTTAGTGTGCTCGAGACTTTGTAGCGTTTAATCAATAAAGTGTCGCCGATTCAGTGATCACGTTAGGAGTGACTGGCAATGTTGTCGCCAAGGCGGTTGCCTGCATCAAACTCATTTATATTGTATCTTCATGAAGAATATGCCGAAAATAGCACGTCAATTCGTATGCCAAAGATTCTCGAATAGACCCTTCTACCATTGATGCTGTGGTAAACACGGCAAGAAGCCGTTTCGGAATACCAGTCCGTTCACATGACGCATTTGCCAAACAATAAGGTTACCGCGATAATCCAGCTGTTTGTATCACTCACTTATGAGTATGAGTATCCACCATTGGTAATAGCATGGCAGCTATCTCGTAGCCTAAGCTTTGAGAGCTCGCCGTTACGTCACACTGAGTCATCGATCCCCTTGGAATACGCCCCAATTACGGGGTCCTGTTGGATTGGCGGCGAGTTTCTACCTAATGCCACGGCCGTTTAGTTCACTTCATGTCCACTCGCATCACACATTTGCTCCTGCCTTAACCCGTATTAGTCCCTGTGTGACAGGCCAACCGAAGCGATTTAGTCGGTCGTTGGGTGGTTTCCCTCCCGTATTTTCCCTTTCTTGCAAGCTCTATGCTCTCTACACTAGACTATTGTAGCAGTATTCTCCAGGGTCATCTAGCCGCAAACTTGGCCGTTACACTACTATAGCTTGCTCGTGCGCTGCGTGCGTCCGGTGGGTTTCTAGTGGATGCTGCTGTTGTGAACAGACCGCCACTGTCCGCGCTTTGCTCTACGACGTTTTGGTGCGAGCGTCCGTCAAGCCGACCGACAAAGAGACCTCAGCAAAGCGTCATTGCCGCCAGCAGTAAGGACCACAACAAAAACAGCAACAACAACAGCAACAATAACGGCAACAACAACAGCAACAACAACGGCAACAACAACAACAACAACAGTAACAATAACGGCAACAACAACAGCAACACTAACAACGAGCACAGAGCGATAGCAACGACAGAGAAGAAAGACGGAAGAAAGCATTTTGAAGTGCTGCTCCGGATCCCCCCCCCCGAACCGTCCCCATATCGTCATCCAAGAGCGCGAAGGAGCGCTGTGCTTGTTGATCGTCTGCACCCCAACGATCTTCGTTGTCCTGCGCCAACACCGGACACGCAACATGGATGCACGACCGCCGTCCTATGCCGAAGGTGGCAGTGCCGCCTCCTTTTCGAGTGCGCCGCCGTACCTGCATCAGGCTCAACAACAGTCACAGCCGCTTAAGTATCCAAACGCCGCAGCAGCAGCAGAAGCAGGACCGATGTCCGGAGCCGGTGGGCCCCCACTGCCAATGGTCAACATAGTACAACCGCAGGCCACGACCGGCAACGAAACAACAAACCCTGCCACAGCAGCTGCTCCAGTCAGCAATCTTATGCAGTATGGTGCAAAGCCCGTACACGTCGTGTGTGCTAGTTGTCACCAGTTCGTTTCGACACAGCCCAGGTTCCAGACGGGTTCCTTCACCTACCTTTGCTCGTTCGGCCTGGCCCTGGTGGGGTGCTGTCTATGCGCCTGTGTGCCGTGCTGCGTCGATTCATGTAAGGACGTTTACCACTACTGTCCGAACTGTGACGCACAGCTCGGTCTCTTCAAGCGTCTGTAGTCGACGGTGCCGTTCAGGATGGACTTGCGGACCTCTGCGGTCGCCTCGGTTCGGTTGCCTCTCTGTCTCTAACTTGCACTCTCCCCCCCCCTCTCTCGCTATCTCTCTACCTTCCGCTCTCTCTCATGCTCTCTGTATATACATGAGAGTGTGTTAGATCGCCTCTTTAAACTTCAACTCTGGCGCAGGCAATTTTCCACGTGTTATAGCATACACTTTCGGAAAGAGACGGCTTCTGAAAGAGGTTTGGATCCTACAGCCGTCACGGCACGTAAACCTCGCAGCATCGATAAACGAGAATCTTAAGATAACGCTGATATTCACCTCGGATTCACCGTCTCTGCAGTGACTAAGTGACTTTGAGTCGAAAATGACCATCAAGTGACTTTGAGTCGAAAATGACCATCAAGTGACTTTGAGTGAAAAATGACCATTAAGTGACTTTGAGTAAAAAATGACTAGTAAGTGAGTTTGAGTAAAAAAATGACTAGTAAGTGAGTTTGAGTAAAAAAATACTATTAAGACACTTAGGCATCTGCTAGAAGTTTTGCTGTAGTGGCGTTTGGAATCACAGTGCA
Source organism: Dermanyssus gallinae (assembly GCA_003439945.1). NCBI lineage: Eukaryota > Metazoa > Arthropoda > Arachnida > Mesostigmata > Dermanyssidae > Dermanyssus > Dermanyssus gallinae. Next base: position 40,168 of record QVRM01004922.1, on the reverse strand, counting down.
AGAAAATAGTCTAAAGTGGTGCACTTGGCCGGGAAACGCTTTACAAGGGCGAGCGCTCGTCTCTTCGACAGCAGCGCCTACGATTTTAAAACGAACGTTTTGTGCCAAATAAATGACGTGGTACGATGCGTATGCATTTTTACCAAAACTTATTTTATTGTCTTAATTAATATGATTAAGTATTCATAGTAGTATTTAATTATTAAGTGTTCATGGTAAATAATTATTCTGAACTTTTAATTAATTCTCTTTGGCGAAATCTCACGATTTTTGCTCTGCTCATGTTTACGTGTAACTGATTGAGTCGCCTGAGGTACCAGTGCTGACGCAAGTGCTGCAGGCGAAATTGGCCTCGGGACTAAATCATTAAATCTTTGGCATGTTTTAAACGTTCCCGACATGTGCCGGGAACAGATCGCGAACTTAAATGAACTTAAACATCAGTTGTAGGTTACGATTCATAATTACGTATCCTCATAATTACGCAGAAGCATCCTGTCCGAGAGGGCTCAAACAATTATTATCTGGCGGGCGAACATTGACGAGAAAAATCCCGGTAGAATAATGCTGGAGGGGTTTCCAAGCCCAAGACCACCGAGGCGGACCGTCAACTGGAACGCGCAAACGTATCGGGGAAAATGTTCAAGCACACCTCCGTACGTTGCAGCCGAATCGAATCAGCTGTTTCAATCGAGTCAAGCGGTCTACGGTTATATTGAAGACCTGGACGTGCTCTCAGGAAGTACGTGACCCTTTGCACACCAAGCGAATGGCGCAGCAAGAAGAAACCGCCTAAAAGCTAACTAGAGGAAGACCGCGTGCATCGTGGACGAGACGGGCCTACGGGCGAGGCTAGGTGCTCGCTGAGAGAAGACAGCGAGTTCCCGGCAAGGAGTTCCAGACGGTCCTCGCGACATGTCTGGGCGACGTGTCTGGTAGCGTGTCGCGAAGGTCCTGGTTCGTGGCTTACATTTAGACATCCTTCATCAATTCATGATTAAACAGTAGCACTTGCTGGCATTCATCTCCATTCCTGTTGAAGTCAGCTGATTCCCCGTCCGGGTAAGAACTGGCCAAGTGTGGTCGTCTAGGTATGATACTGCCCGACGAACCGAAAGCAGTGCTCAGCATGAATACCGCTCATGTCACTATTGCAGATATTCATGCTGAAGTCTAGTTCTTTAAGGAAATCTTCACATTTTTGTGAGGTGGTGTTCGAAGGAGTATACACCGAGAAGATAGAAATATTGAAAATAATAATAAACGGGACGTGTGTGGCTTGTCCGACTGAGGTGGGAGATAATATTGTAAAAGTACTCAAACAGAAGTTGTTTCTAGGTGGTTCAGGTTAGAACAACGATTTTTGACGTACCTCGAACCAGCTGAAGTGTGTTCATGTTGATCCTTGACATGTAGCTCTGGAACTGGCCGTGTCCGGTCAGAACCTGAGTCGTTCAGTAGGAAAGCTCTCCGTGTTGGCGGTCATACCATACCCTGAGGTCCGGTATCAGACTCTTGGTCCAGCTCCCTGTGGTCACACTGGGTCTTACCCATTCCTCATGCCAGGCCGATATGGTGGCACTCCTGGCTCTGGTGAGATCCAGACCTTCGTTTAGATACATTTTACTTCGTTCAGCCACTAGGAGCCATGGCAGCATCTTGGCTAGGACCAGAAGAGCTTCGGTCGAGACCGTTCGATACGCCCGGCTTAATCTGATTGCTAGCGTTCGTTGGGTCGACCTTAGTGCTCCCCATTTTCGCCGTCCCCCAAGACTGGGGCTGCGTATAGCGCCGTGGATTCGGCCACCGAGGAGCCTTCTTTTCTCCTCAGCCACCCCACCGACCCTAGGCATAATCCGCGCCAGGTTCAGGGAGACCCTTTGGGCTTTTGCGGCCACGTACTTCACGTGTGCCGATCCGGTCAGTCCAGTGTCTAGCATGGCTCCAAGGTATTTTACCATTTTTCTGATTTCTATCGGGTGACTCGCCATCACGAGGTTAATGCCGTCCGTCCTCTTTCTGCCTGTTAGGCATATCGCCTCCGTCTTGTCGGGCGCCACTTAGAGCGCCACGGAGTTTGTCCAATAAGAAGATTAGGGACCCAGATGGGATCTACTACGAACATTACCGTTTAAAGGCCTTTGAGAAAGCCACCTGCCCCTAACACCCATCAGTTGATTCGTTTCAACAAGCTGGAGGGGTGGGTCTCTCCTTAAAGTGCTCTCCAATTTCTTCGCTGAGAAAAGGCATGGGGATTCCGCGGGCGAACCCGCTCGCCTGCCTTGTGCTCGCTTTACTTATCTTAACCCGCCATATGCGGGAGGGTGCAGTTGTAATAATGGATGCGGATGACGTCGCGGTTGCACACTGGGACCTCGGGGCCATTGTCGGCAACACTCAAGCCTATCTAAACCAAAAGGGACTTCAAGGAAGTTCACGGAAACCGAATGCAATAAAATTTCGTCGATGAGATCAATTGGCTGCAATAGATAAAATTATCCGTAGTAGTAGTCAACTACCTGGAGCTTATCAACTCTTTTCTTTAAAGTCTCAGGGTCCATTTTGTGAGAACGACACTCCACAGCACATCGCAGTCAGGTGCCTGGCAGCAATTGCATCCATGTACTCGAAAGTGAGAGATGTTTGAAGGTTGACCTTGGGTATTGCCTTGCAAGTCTGTAAGCTTAAAATTGCACAAATATTGACTTATAGTCTTGATAAGGTTTAGAGACATCTCTCAACGGCAGAATTTGACCGACCCTAGATATGTTTTCCGGTATAAATGAAGCGGGTTCTCTATTTTTCGCGTTCGACATGGATCCAATTCGTGTTTCTAATAGCAGACTGCGGGCCACCAGTGGAAACAATTAAAATCAGACTGAAGTCTCCAGTCACTGCCTTTTTAGCAGTTTTCGCGGGAATAGCAAGGTAAAGTGACGGAAGCCATAGAAGAGATTGCCCGCGCAAATGATCATCCTTCCAGGGAACGCCGCTGCCGGTTCTGCTCGCAGGACTGCGTTGAATAATACGGCGGGCTTTGCATTTTCACAAAGAGGGATCCGGGATGAATATCACAAACAATCGACTCATATTGCAGTGTACTCAAGCCTGCTCAACCTTTAAAAAGATGGACATTTATTTGTCTCTCAAGACAACAACGCATAATTTTACTGTGTATATTGCGGCTACACGATAGTGTTAGTTTTATTCACCCTTCAACCGTCGTATGGTGCTTATGTCGTGATTGTTCGTATCGTGCCGGAGTTGGCAACACACTCACTCGATTTTCTACTGACCCTTCTAGGGTTCCACAGGGGGATGTGCTTCGGCCCTGCTATACACTATATCTGTCTTGTATAAAAAGCACTATCTTCCGCCAAGTTCGAACTGTGGTGATCCGGACTCACATACTGCCTATCTGTGTGCGGGCTTTCATATTGCGCTAAACACCCGAACATAATTAACGCGAAGCTATTTTTCTAGCCGCGATCACTGCTCTTAGTGACAGCAGTAGAACCGACGGCCGCCGGTACCGGAGGGCCGCCCGCATTGCCAGTGGTCACCAATGTACAACCGCAGGCCACGACCAGTAGGACCTTCGCAGGAGCACCCCGCCCAGCCAGCAATCGTATGCGGTATGGCGCACTGCCCATGCAGGTCGTGTGTGCTAGATGTCGCCACTTCGTTCTCACACGTGTTTCTCTCAAGCCGGGCTTATACTCCTGTATTTGGTCGGTCTACCTGTTCTTGTGGTGTCTCCCATGCGCGTGGTTGCCGCACTCCTTGAATCAGTGTAAGGACGTTCACCACTACTGTCCAAACTGTGGCGCAAAGCTCGTTTTTTTTCAACGTGTGTAGACAGTGCCGCTTAGGATGGAATTGCGGGCCTCTGCGGTCGCCTCGGTTCGGTTTTCTCTTTCTCTAAAACTGTCTCTCTCTATTATATAATATATATATATATATATATATATATATATATATATATAAGGTGTTTCAGGAATATTTGAAGCACGATATATGCAATTGTAGAGCTCGTTAAAGCAGATGTTTTTTCCAATGGAACATGGTCTCTGAGAAGTCTTGTTTCGGAGTGAGAGTGAAATTACTACAATTTGTGACACTGGTGTTTTTGCCCGACATAGGAGCTTAAAATGTGCTGTTGCGAGACAACCAGAGTTCCTAGTCCTCCAGTAACTAAGCACACCGTCGTGTTTGTGATAAAATTCTGCTCCATCTGAAGTATGCAAGGCCGGTGAGAAGACGCGACATGGTCGCTTAGAAGAGAATTCGCCAAAAATGAAGTTCTTTATTAGCGCTGTTAAGCGCTGTGAGTGGTTGCAGGGTTATGATTCTGAAGTATTTGGCGTGAACGCTAATAAAGAACTTCATTTTTGGCAAATTCTCTTCTAAGCGACCATGTCGCGTCTTCTGACCGGCCTTGCATATTCTTCAGGTGGAGCAGAATTTTATCACGAACACGACGGCGGGCTTAGTTTCTGTCTAGGAGGACTGGTTGTCTCGCAACAGCACATTTTGTGCTCCTGTATCGGGCAAAAACAGAAGTGTCACAAATTGTAGTAATTTCACTCTCACTCCGAAACAAGACTTCTCAGAGACCATGTTCCATTGGAAAAAACATCTGTTTTAACGAGCTCTACAATTCCACATATCGCGCTTCAAATATTCCTGCAACACCCTGTATATATATACACTTTGTTTAGGTTTAAACTCTATAAGAATCGGCCATTCTATTGAGATCAGCGTAAATTGCAATGATGTACATGCACCTCGTTGGCAAAACCGGTTTTTGATAGAGGTTTGAATGGTTCTGCAATCGCTACGGCACGTAAACCCGGCGGTCACGGTTGATGATTTTAGGACAACCTTGCTGGCCTCTGATTCCCCGTCCCCCAGTCGTCCGCATCTAGAAGGCACCTGCTAGGAGTTTTCCTAAAGTGTAGCCTGGGACCACAATGCAAGAGGAAGGCAAAGTGATGCCCTTAGCCGGAAAATGACCTACAACGCTATTGCGCTATTGATACGCTAGAGTAGTGTACGATCTTAAAACGCACGTGTTTCGTGTCAAATGACTGACATTGCTACAGTATTATGGACCTCTCACCGATCATCGTTGTTAGAATTACAGTAATCGAAGTTAATATTTTCTATCACCACAGATGGTGTCTTCAATGTTTCGACTATTCAAAACAGGTTTGCCAGGTTACTGTTATTAATACTGCTGGTGATTAAGACTCTGTAATGACCTTAAGAAGGAAAAAATCGAACAAGACGTTGATTTTGGAACGCTTGATTTTGTGCAATGTTGCTATACGTTGTACTGTTTCCTTTGAACCTAGTGTAAAAGGCAAACTTGGACAAGATGCAAAAGGCAACACCGTCTTACACGTTCACACATTTAAAGCAAAGAATAAGCGCAGACAAGGGAGTCACAGCGAAGAAACAAGGGGCTTAAAAACCGACCATGAACGTAAAAGACTATAGGCTCAGTTGATTTCCCAATTGAAGACTGTATGTGCACGTCGATAGGCGTATTGCTGATTCTGGGTGGGCAGAAAACTTTGCTGCATGCAAGCGCACGATGTGAAAAAGCCACATCCTGCTTGCGTTGCCAGCTTTCGTCTAGCTTTCAAACAAAAAAAATACGCAGAACTGCAAGTTGTGGCTACGAGTTATGGCTAAGATTAAACGACGTAAACTTTGCGCGAATGCAAGCTTTAAATTTTTTTTTACCGCAATGTAAAATTTATTTGTATTATACGCAGTACACTTGTATTACAAAATTAGGTCAACCCCAGTAAACCACTGCCTGAGGGCAGCGAGCCTAGCACCGCGGCCGCATTTCCACGTTGCACTTCAATGGATATTCTCTGCAGAAAAAATTCTCCCGCCCTTTTTTCATCCTTCTCACTTGCCGCTCTTTTCCCAATTTCTCTCAGGAAACTTACTGTAGATTCGCCCATGACCCCCATTGTTTCTATCGCAACCGGCTGTACTATAAAGGTTGCCTCCAACTCGCGATACTTCAAACTTTTTCGCTGCTCCGCTAAATTGGCAACAGCGCCTGCTGATCTTGAGGCTCGATCCCTGTAAGATGGCGCCAGTGTGTCCCACACGGTTGCGTCCCACACAAGGGCCTTTCCGGAGGACCAGGGAACCAGGGTCATCCCGTCTGGCCGTAGGGCTGAGTCCGTTGCCAGTCCGACTGGCTCTTTTCTGCAGGGCACGTTAGCGGACTGCAGCGCCTTTGAAATAACTTCGTTGAGAGCGGCGTGGTGCGAATGTCTTCCGCAGCTTCTAGAACAGCTGAGGCCATGCTCTCCCCTCGGCGACACCGGTGTGTCGCAAAGGGAGCAAGCATGAGGCGCGCAAACGGCCACCCCTAGCCGCAGGCCAGAAACGATGCGGAGTGTTGTATTGTCCAGCATCGTCCCCAGCTGCGGCGAGGGAATGGCTTGTAGCCATTTGGCGCTTGATTCATTGAAGGCTGCTAGAAGGCGTGCTTTGCCAAGTGTATCGACAGTATTGTCCAGGATTTTCTTTTGAATGGCTTTGACTACGAAGGCGTCCAAGGTAGACTGACGTGCGTCATCAAGCACCACGCGGTGGCGGGCGGCGAATTCCTCCTTTTTGGACTCCATAAGCCGTTCTAGGAATGGCTTGGCGTTCGGAGGAGATATAGATACAATCAGCTCGTGCAACGTAGTGATTGAGCCCAAGAATGCGGTTTGGGCTAAATCCGTTGCACGACGGATTCCCAGAGCTCCGGCTGAGGTAGGAAGGGAGGCCTGGTCCCAACTTACTCCATCCAAATTCAAATTTAACACCTGTTTCACGCATTGTCGTAACTTCTCGTCAAATTGTTGTAAAATGCCTCTCTGGGCAGACGCGTCCGTGCAACGGAGAATATAAATAAGTCTTGGTGTCGAAAGAATTGTTCGCATTAAGTATAGTGCTGGATGCGCATCCAGGGATCCTAACCTAGAACACCAGAGAGCCGGCCACAAGGGTCTCCTTGCTGTACCCCACATTTGGATAGTATTATCTCTTTCCCCCAAAAGAGATTGGATGGACTTCTGTACATCTGATAAACCGCGGGATAAATTGCTGGAAAGTCTGATCTGACAGTGTCGAGAATCGCATCTCTTCTGAGGGAATTAAAGGCATTTTTAAAATAAAGTTTCATCAAAACCTTATTTGATTCCGAGTTGATATTTACAAAGGCTCTTGCAGCGTGGACCGCAGCCTCGCAACCTCCTTCAACTCCACAACCCAGTTGCACGGGAGCAATTTTGTCGACAATCTGCGCCATGAATTTGCGGATTAGCACTTTACCCGCCAGCCGCCGCAGGGTATTTCCGACTGCTATTGGGCGGAGACCACCGTCCTTCTTTTTTAAGGCTATAAGGTTGGCTCCATAGAAATTACTAAGTGCGAACCCTGGTAGGCGGCCATTCACGACAAGGTTGCAGAAATCCGTCAGAGCAAGGAGGAGAGGGCAGATCTGAGCGCCTTTACCAATGAGGTCTTTAAGGTGTCTAGGCTTGAGGCCGTCAGGGCCTCCGCTTGAGCTGTTTGGGAAACTCTGGATTGCTGCTCTGACTTCAAGGGGGTGATGTTGGTTTGGTCGGCTGCTGGAACGTCTCTGTTTGAGATCTTGTGTACGATTTTATTTCGCCCGTCGATTTCCCCAGCGATAATCGGCTCAGACAACAACTTCTGTTATCATCATAAGGGACTTCAATCCGTGCATCCGCAGGCTACTCGCCTAAAAGTTTTCTTAAGTTTCTTAAAGAAGAAACTCTGGCGTAGAGCACATGGTGAAAATGTGATGCTCGTTCTCTCGTGTGCATTTGCTTCAAGAAATGCTTAAGATAAAACTAATCTGTGCGAGTCTAGATCATCTTACCGGTGGTCGAAACCAAATTATACAAATGTAAATATCATAGACCACAAATTGAAAAGTTACGGCATTCCCTGTGAGGCTTATTTAAGTCATTTGAAATATTATTAAAGTTTTTGTCGTAGCTTTTTCATGTTTCCAAGACATTGGATTCGTTGCAGCCGGAAACTCTCATCAAGATGTTCGCTTACTTGGGTGTAGACAGGGATACCTGTACACGGATTGCACTTTTTCATCAAAATCAACTTTTCAAGTTAATAAAGGTCACAATCTACCAGACATGAACTCTACAGAACTCGGCGTATTGCAAGGGTACGTATCGCAACGGTCAATGTTGCTTAACGTTTTTTTCCAGATAACAGACAATCGTTGTTAATTAAAACTGCGCAAGTTATAGTCTTTAGGTGATGTGCAACAAATCAACACAGTACTGGAGAAAGCTGCTTCTGCATTTAAATCGCTGCGTTTACAGTGAAATGCGTCCACAAAACTAAACTTTATTTCCACCGTTCAACGGTGTTAAGTCTTACTACTTCAAGGAGACACATGAAGAAGACACCATTCTTAGAGCGAATCACAACGAGGTCGAGGCTAGTTGTCGTTCGGCTGTTATTCTCGACTGTGGAAGTCTCTGCGTCACGCAGTGTGTAGTGCTAAATGTGTTTATGGAAGTTGTTTTGGTCTACTTTTGTTAGCAGCTGTGGGCCGGTACGTATGGATATATATGATATTATCCAGAACATCCGGGGGGGAGTGCTCCAGAATTAAATCACTGGTCAGGCTGGCTCAGTGACCGTGTTTTTATGTATACTAGTTGTGTTTTTTTTTATGTATGTGTTTTTTATGTATACTAGTTGACTATATACCTAACAAAGGTAATTAATAAATGAATGAATTATCCAGAACATACAAGTTTGGGTAAGCTGAAGCCCTTCGAGCCGCCTTGGGCCCCAAGTGCTCAAGCTCTGTATTCACTGCTCGACCGAAGTGAGTGTGCCTTGAGTGTGCCGGATTTGTATACCGTAGTTTGCGTTGTATCGTGTAGCATCTACAAGCCGCATTGTGTTAAAGTGGTCTTTTTACTCGACGCAGACTAAAAGTCTTTGAGCAAATCACAATCGCGCGGTATATTTACTTGCACCAACCGATGAAACCGTTTCTCTTCAGCCTACAAACGTTGCAGTATTTGTATGGAATGAGTTGCCTTTAGAAATCACAACAGTTAAGAGTCTTGTTGAGAACAAGGCTAGGTTAAAGAGTTATGTACTGCGTGATGAGTTAACAACAGTTAATTGGGAAGATAATAAGGGTATGCCTCTTGAGTAGGCCTGTAAGGAATCTAAAAAAAGCGCACGTTCAAAGGCAACAAAATTAAAGAGTAAAACGCTTAGTTCATCTATTATGCTACTATACACGTTGCTGCCTAAATCGTTCGAGCGTTTTATACAAGGCACGCATCTATTGCAAAACGGTTGTACGAAAAAACAGGACAGTTTTACCCGGTCATTCTACTTGCAAAGCAGTATAACTTATTCTACGTCAAAAATCGTTAGGCGAATAGAGAAAAAAAACTAAGTCTCGTTTATATACGCTCAAACAGCATTTTTTTACATACCACGAGGTCAGACTTTGAACATTTTGAGTATTAAGGCTAAAGTCAAGGGGACACGATACACGATCTTATACAGAGGACAACAAAAGCTACAACCGCTACGCATATGGTATTATGTCCAGAAAACCGTCAGGAAAAATACAAGAGTAACCCAGGAAGAGTACGCGAGTCCATTCTTCTTCATTTTGTATGTAGTAGCAGATTTAGCTGAAGCACTCCGCGAAGTAAATATTCCTGTGCGCTCTACTCAGATGATATAGTGATGCTATATAGTTCAAGAGCTCACCTGCAATTATATCTAAATAAAGCAAGTGCAATCTAAATCCAATTAGATCGTCTGAAAACCTAACAGGAAAACATTGCATCTGAACAATTGCGCCATATATATATATATATATATATATATAAAACTTAGCAATCTAAAGGCTTCACAGTCTCAAAATTATTCTATATTAAAAGTGTGATAGGTCTTCCGAACGGCGCGTCAGACATGCAGAGCAGTAGAACTATGTCCTGTTTAATACAATTGTTATTGAACAATTACAAATTACAAAGATACCGCCAAAAATAGTATGCACAACAACATGGCGTGAATACTATCACAATATCGGCATGAAGCAAAACTGCGTTTCAATCGACGAATGTGTTTACAGAGGCGATACAACGGCAGAACATCACTCAATGTGCACAAATAATAGTAACACAACTAACATCCAGAGTAAGAATACATCCTTTTTGTGAAACCAACTTTAGTGTGAGACTGTTAACATTGTGAAAACATTTTACCAATTACCTTCTAATTTAAGGTAAATACATGCTGAATTATTATAATCGTCATGCCAACGCTATCGTTGCGACATACTGTTTTTTTTTTCGCAAAAATATCTCAATATGAATAGTAACGGAGTACACATAAAGACTCAAACTACCGTCCCGTCGACCTGATATTTTCGTGTGGCTCTCCGAGGCTGGTAGTCACATGATTTCTATTACCAATAGTCGTACTAGTTTGCATCCCATAGGCAAATAGCACGGATTATTACATTTACGATCATTACGTTTAGCAAGATCGAAAAACCGGGTAATCCAATCAAGATTAAAAGTATCGACATATGCGAACTGTTTATCTTGGCCAGCACTTTTGCCTACCGACACGCTCCTAAGTCGTAGTTACTGGTCATTTGCCTAAATATAGATGAGGCTGTGACTAAAGCCCGTGTTTGTACGCAAACTTGTGTTCAACAGTGCAGGAAATTGGGCAAGAGCATGCATTATTAGCAAAATAACACAGAAAGGGCTTAACGTCTTCCGACCTAATCGAATGTTAAGGCCCCGGTATGAATAGCTATAGCAAAGTTATTCATACATATTTTGAAGACTCGGTGGTGGAGGTGGCGTCATTGCGTCGTATTGTTTTATATTGTTTCTTATAATGTATTTATACAGACATGCATGTTGCAGGTGTAAATATGGATTTACAGTATCTGTCTGACGCTAACTCATCAAATCAGATCGTATCAGCCGTATATAGATGTCCTATTGTAAGAAATATATACAACTACTTCTTAATATATATATATATATATATATATATATATATATATATATATATATATATATATATATATATATATATAAGGTAGTTAAGTGAAGATTACAGTGAATACGCGAGACCAGCATACTATCTAACCATGTTGAAGCTATCGCCGTCCTTCTCAACTATCGCCACATAAATGTGTTAGAAGCCCTATCCAGAGCACACTTTTTGAACAATATATCTAAATACCGGCAACCTTCACAAAAGGGAAGTACTTTCTCTCCAATGCTAGCACTTGTCAGTAAATAGTATGGAACATTGTCTAGACTCAAGTAAGTACCAGACGCACACTTTGTCAATCAGAAAATTTCACATCCTAAACACCTCTCTCGGAGGCCTGGTTGCAATGGAGATTTGTCACCATGACTTCTTGACAAAGCAGTAGGATATAACCTAATATCACAACGGCCAACAGGAAGATCGCGTTAGAGAGAGCACTTCATTACCGTCAGCCGTACTTGTCAGGGACTTAATGTGGATTTTCTGAAGAAACTTAAACCGTATGTTGACTATAAGCCAGAATATGAAAATTGTTTGCTTTAAAGCGTCCGTATGTTCAACTTCCACCTACTGATACCCTTTCAATTCTGGGAGCTCTCTCATTCAATATCAGGAAAGAATCGTATATGAAGTTCGGTAACATAAAAATCAACGAAAGGTACAAAAACAGAATTAGAGCCCTCTATAGATTTTCTGGAAAAAAACTAGAGAGGAATCGCAGAAGTCCAACAAAAATTCGTGCAGTCTCGCTCTAAAAAGTAAACATAGTAATCAGATGAAGATAACTAAAATTAGCACAATTCACCTACAGATTTTCGCAAATAACATTTCGTGGTCATTTTGACAACTGTTTGCAGCAAAATTAGTTTGGCAAGTTTGTCGTTTCATGGAGCGCCAAAATCTACGAAAGATGGATGTATAAGTAAAATTTATAGCACCAATATTTCCGTAGAAAATGTACAAAATGTACGTCGACAAAGTTATTGGTTTGATAAAAATCCATATCAAATTAACATATCTTGTTTTCTCACTCCAAAGTGTGGGATGCATATGAGGGTGTGGTGGTGAGATTAAAGCACTTTTAAAGATCTCTTGTGAAGAGTGGTTCATATGCAGCCAGATAGACTAAGGGTTCCAAGTTGTTCGGTGCACTCCTAAGTCTCTGTTGAGATATCATCAAGCAAAATCTCATCTGAAATCAACTGAGACTGCAAACTTGCCATGAATTACACATCTTCGTGATTTATTCGACAATAAGTTGATTTGCCACATTGAAATCTATGTTGATCTTTTTGCAGCATCCTTTGAAGTTCAAGGTAGTTTCCGAGACTGTATGTCAGGAGCATTTACAATACCTTGTAGAGGTAATTCTTTTTAGCAGTTCCTCTCCATAAGAATGCTTCGAGGAATTGTCCTTTTCTTTAAATATCACTGCAAAAATGCAGTTCCTGTAAATGTAATATGAACTTTGGCATCTTCTCGAATTGTTCTCCATGATGATTCCATGATGAATTCGTACTTCTTTCGGGATTGTGTTTTTTTTAAATAAAAAGTTGTTAAAAATATTTTATTCAGATGTCGCATTAATTCAGCTAAATATTTGTGAATGCAAGTTATACATCATTGGGTCGTTCAGATTAAAAGATGCTACCAGCGTAAACAGCCCACAGTAATAAACGGGCTTCGGGTGATATATCTGTTGCAGGTACAGGGTGTTTTAGGAATATTTGAAGGACGATATATGGAACTGCAGAGCTCGTTAAAGTAAATGTTTTTTTTTACAACGGAACATGGTCTCTGAGAAACTTTGTTTTGGAGTTAGAGTGAAATTACTACAATTTGTGACACTGGTGTTTTTGCCCGACATGGGAGCACAAAATGTGCAATGGCTAGACAACTAGTCCTCCTATACAGAAACTAAGCACATTGCCATGTTCGTGAAAATTCTGCTTCTTCTGAATAATATATAACGCCTTCGACAAGATGCGACATGGTCGTTTAGAACAGAATTCGCAAAAATGAAGTTATTTTATTAGCCTTTACACCAAATACCTCAAAATCATTACCATACGACCATTCAAAGCGCCCAAAACTATACTTAATATTTTTCGGAGGGCATGTCGAGATTGAGTGCATGCATAAATGACCTAGAGTGCTTTATCTGATGGAGTAGGTTATTTATCCATGCACTCAATCTCGATTACTCCGCAATCACGGCTCGCGTTTGCCATGTATTTGGTACCAACATGATCGGCATGAAATGCGCATTTGCCTGGGCGTGTTAGTTTTGAGCGCTGTGATTGGTCGTAGCGTTATGATTTTGACATACTTAAGGCATGACATACTTAAAGGCTTATTTGTTAAATTATTAAACAAAAATGAACTTATTTGTTTGCAAATTATTTTCTAAAAGATGGTGCCGCATCTTCTGACCGATATTATATGTTCTTCGGAGCAGAATTTTCATACGAATACGGCGATGTGCTTAGTTTCTGTATAGGAAAACCGGTTGTCTCGCAATTGCACATTTTATGCTCCTATATCGGACAAAAACACCAGTGTCACAAATAGTAGTTTCACTCTCACTCCGAAACAAGACTTTTCAGAGAACATGCTCTAGTGAAAAAAATATTTGCTTTAACGAGCTATACAATTCCATATATAGCTCTTCAAATATTTCTTGTACAAAGGAATTTATGCATGCACTCAATCTCGATATGTCCTCCAAAAAAATTAATTACTCCGCAACCGCTCGTATTGCCATAGGTTTAGTATCAAAATGATCGTCATGAAATGTGCGTTTCCCTGCGAATTCTGTTCTAAACGATCATGTCGCATCTTGTCGACGGCGTTATATATTCTGCAGAAGAAGCAGATTTTCTCACGAACACGGAAATGTGCTTAGTTTCTGCAGAGGAGGACTAGTTGTCTCGCCATTACACATTCTGTGCTCCTATGTCGAGCAAAAACACCAGTGTCACAAATGATAGTAATTTCACTCTCCAAAACTCCAAAAAAACACTTTTAGAGACTTTTAATTACATCTCGCTGTAACACTTAAATGTCATTTTAATACATATAAATTACTTTTAGAGACTATGTTTCATTGGAAAAACATCTGCTTCGAGTGCAACGAGTTCTACAATATATCGCGCTCCAAATGTTCCTGAAACACCCTGTATATCGATGGTCAATGCGTTTTGATATCCTTTAAACGTGAAAAACAACAACTAGAACCATGGAGGAGGATAAACATTCCACGAGCCTAGATACGTAATCGTTTCCTGGGGGTTTAGTGTCTTTTGATTTTAGATTCTGAACTTTTAATCAGCCCACCAATAGGGCAGGCCACTTGGGTGTTTACATTTTCGCTCTACTACATTGTCTTCCTAGTGACTGTCCACAGATTGGTGAGCTCCATTATGTCGATGGAGTCTGACTACCTAAAAACAGTTGTGTAATTTGCAATAAAAACAACTGTCACGATAAAGTTGGGGTAGTTGGTCCGTTCATTGAACGACTTGATCGACTTTGATTAACTTTAAATATTACCGGCTATATATTGAGCTTTCTAAAGAAATTCTGCTACTTTTTCTTTGATTAGGAGCCGTCAATAGCCGAAAATTTTGCGTGGATTTTTTTGCGGAAGTACTTGACGGCAGAATCAAGGCCTGACTTTTGAGGTGGGTTTCCTTAATCAATTCTGGAAACACGGGGTGTCAGTGCTGTCCTGAAACCACCCTCTTTGACAGTGCTATATGGAGGAGTGTAGAAAACCAGTTTCACGACATCCCGGCGAGGTCAGGAAGAATACAGGAGCGAGTTTCTCATGTTTTTACATGAGCGATACGGAAAATGCCAGCGAACTAAACACGCTCCGTCGCCCTAAATATTGTACGCCACTTAAAAATAGGGGACTTGCGAACTATGCTATAATAATAAAGGAGTCCAATATGAACCTAAGGGTACATAGACCTAATCCCTACCACCCGGTGACCGATCATGGAGCGCAAAAAGCTATTAGCAAGTTCCTAGAGTGTACAGCTCGTAAACAGGTGGTATCTAACTAAAGGCCCTCTAAGGCCAGGCCAAAGAAGAAATGAAATCGCCCAATTTCAGGACAACTATTTTCTAAAAAAACAAGAAGAAGTGAGTGGCGTATGCAGACGACGACAGAAAACGCCCGCACAACAAGGAGTTGGCGGGTGACAATGGCAAACGCAAAGGCAGCAGGAGGGCGCTAGCATTTTCTTCAAGCCTCTACAATGCACTGCAGAGGCCCGCCTAGAATTCGTATTCCTTAGCCGGCATAGTCGGATGCACTATAGAAGGTATCAGATATCAAGACATCGACGGTGCCGTTCGTCAAGCATTATTGGGCAGCTAACGCCTTCTTTTAGGGGGCCACCCCGGCGATCAAAGACGCTCTGACTCTTATTCTTTCCCGATTCATGTAGCATCCTGCCTAGCTAGAATAAACGTTGTGAAACACTATTATTACGAAGTGGATCACTGTGCCAGTGCCCGTCAGTACTGTCAGTGAGTTTATCTACACCGTCGTGCAAATTGTGCATCAAACGCTGGTACAACTACGTGCTACTGGGAATAAAGGGTACAACAACACGCAACCCCCTTGCTTTCACTGCGACAAGGGGAAGCTGCTTGTCCGAAACTCAGCGTTAGAAGAAGTTGCCGCTGCGGACCTTGCCTCCCGTCACGAGGTCAGCATTTGTTCCTGGGTCGGTTCCCTTTTCCCCCCAGAACCATCCTGCTAACCCTGTAGGCTCTGCGTGGCTTACCTTGGTAATCCACAGAACCTACAGGAGGGGAAAACCACGCCTCGAAAATCCCCACGCAGTTACAGTTAACTTGAGGACTCTGCTTTGTTACATATATCCAAAGTTCGTACATCCCCTCAGCTAAGTACAGTAATAGTGAGGCGGTCCAGATGGTGCATTAGGTGAAGAAAGTGGGTAATAGGCCTGCTGCTTCTCAGCGAGCCTGACACAACGGACCTGACTTCTTATTCCCTATATATATATATATCTTCTGGCCGGCGTTATACGTACTTCGGAGATTCTTCCAGAATGTTCTCACGAGCACGACGGTGCGCTTAGTTTCTGTATAGGAGGACTGGCTGTCTTGCACATTTTGTGCTCCTATGTCGGGCAAAAACACCAGTGTCCCAAATTGTAGTAATTTAACATTCACTCAGAAACAAGACATCTTAGGGGCCATGTTCCTATGGGAAAAATATTTGCCTTAACGAGCTCTACAGTTCCTTATATCGCTCTTGGGAACGTTCTGGAAAACCTTCTTTATATATATATATATATATATATATATATATATATATATATATATATATATGGTTCTACCAACCATTGGAAAAAAGATTTGCCTTAACAAGCTCTACAATTCCTTACATCGCTTTCGAGAACGTTCTGGGAGACCCTGTATATATTTACACCTGCAACATAACTGTACATAAAAATATTACAAAGGTATATCTAAGCGTCGTCTATTTATTCCAAGGAAGTGCGTTTCTACCACATAAACCGCAGAGCGTTTTGCCCATCTCGCGTTGATTTCCAGCTCACTTCCTTGGCACCACGGTTGTTGTTTTATTTAGATCGAATTGCAGGTGTGCTCTTGACTTGTGTAATATCATCAAATTATCTGCGTAAAAGACATGGGGATACTTACATTGCGGAGTATTACAGCTAGATCTGCAACATATAAAGTAGATAGGAATGAACTTGCTGGATTACTCGTGTGATCTGCCTACTAATCACCGTAAACATATAAACTTATATATACTCATACGTATTCGTTTGCTCAATCTCATAATCACCGCCGTTTCTTATTATGTTACGGCTGTAGTTAACCTTAGTCAGCATTTTACTGCATAACACGAGATTGCCCTTTTGAAGGTAGTAAAATTATGTATGAGAGTCCATAAACGAAGTGGTTTGTTCTTTATTCTACTGACGATTGCTGACGCATGATAAATTCTAATGCGTTTCAAGTAGAACGGCCAGGTAGAACTCCGTGCTATCCTCGGGAAATGTTGTGCTTTGCACACATATATGCACCCCCTAGATATAGTTTAGTGATTTTGGTGATTTTGAGAACGTTCTTTATTTGCTTCAACTACAGCGCTTCTTAAAGGACATACCTTTGGCATCCACGCTACCTAGAGGCAACTCGGTCTTGCAGTAGACTACTCCTCAACAAAATCTTGAGCTCAGGAAGGCTCTTAGCCATTCTGATTTTGTATGGTAAGATATTCGGTACAAATACTGCAGAGTTCTTGTTGCAGGACCTTGTTGAACGCAAACGGTTGTGTCCGTTGGTGCAACTAAATTGATCACGGTTCTTGTCTGCGCAGCCTTGACGGCGTGTGTGTCCGGTAAAAGAGCCAGTTTAACATAATGCCGACTGCAGTGAATCGAATGTCTTAGATACATCCAGAGACACACCCAATAACCTTTCCAAATAAGCTTTAATGAAGGGGGTTTAGGGGCATGCCGTAACTTTTCAATTTGTGATGTATAGTATTTGCGTTTGTATCGTTTAATTTTGACTGGTTGATCTGTATTCATAAAGCTTAATTTTATTTTTACTTTAGAAAATTTACATTGTAGAAGAATACACACGGGGAGGGGCATCACATTTTTTCTCAGGAACCTTAACTCGGAGTTTTACTACTCCACTGCGGTTTTACACATTGGAGAACGATTTATTCGGTGGAATGAGTTTATTTAATGTGTCATATAGTAATAGCCAAATCTTAGTTGTTACTGCTGCGGAATTTCTGGCAGTCCTTCCCCCCGCGATGGAAGGTACCCCACTACCGCCACTGCATGACCACGTTGAACTTCCATGGAGATACGCTGCACCAGGTGCCACCATCCTTCGTCACAGCAGTCTCTTTCGGAGCTCCTTGAGAAATTTGATGGTCGCCTCACCCATTGGCCCTAACGTTTCAACGGCGATCAGCTGAATTATGTATTGCAACGACAGTGCTAGGTTTTTTCCATCCGGGCGTAGAAGGCTTTTGGCGCACATGCCGAGGGGCTTTTTCACTGAAGGAATCTCGGCGCTCTGCAGAGCACGGTATACGACATCGTTGATGGCGAAATGTCTTGGATGACGACCGGCACTGAACCGGCAGGACAGCCCGTGTTCCGCTGTAGCGGTAACTTTGGACCGGCATAGGTCACAGGTGTACTCTGCGCAAACAGCCTCCCCAAGCCGCAGACCCGAGACGATGCGGAGTGTGTTATTGCCCAGTGCTATAGTCCCCAGTTGCGGCAAAGGGAGGGTTGTAGTCACTTTCCGCTCATTGGATCAAAACAAGCCTTCAGGTAAACTTTTTCTTTCAAAGCTAGGGCTTGTGTTAGAAGCTCGTCTTGCCTCTTTTTTACTACCAAGTGGTTCAGCGCTGCCAGAATTCTTCGCTCGTGGAACTCTCCCCAGCAAACTAGAAACTTTTCCAGGGCTTTATAGGAGGCCCTGGCCAGCTGAACTAGGGTATCTTTAAACCCAATCGAAATTATTAAATATTTACATGTTGTCAAGGACCCCAAATAACAACATAATGACAAATCCCTAGCACAACAAATTCCCGAGCCACCCGCGCTTACAGGAAGTGATATCTGGGCCCAGGATGCAGATCCCAGGTGAACGTTGAGTAGCCGTTGTAGTCCCGTACGCAGAATGCCGTCGAAAATGTCGAGAAGGTCGGTCTTTTTAAAATAAGGTGAGCAATGCAAAAGGTACATTACGCGAGGAGTGGAGAAACTTTGTAGCAAATGGTCCAACGCCGAGTGGGCATCTAGACTTTAAAGTCTGCTGCACCATCGGCTGACTTCAACAAGTTTTCTACACCATCCAGCGCCGCATCGGTAAGAGGAGCTCCCAGAAGCTTGATACTGTCCTCGGCTGCTATTCGAATGTCGGTCAGTATTGCTTGCAAACTCGAAATAGACTCGTTGCGGTGCTCTTCCGACAGTGGAAATAGCTCGCATTTAATTGCGTTGAGTGTTAGGCCGAACTACGCTTGAAATTCCTGCACCGTCTTGATGTCTGCTTGGATCGTTGCCAGGTCTCTTGCCAATGTTGCGTTATTAAGAAACCACGATCGAAACTCCGATCGAAGCTTCTCCTATATGTCAGCGATAGCGATACAGCAAAGAGCTGACAGGCCTTGTTGTACCCTACACATCGATTTGAGCGTCTCTCCTTGTCACAGAAGATTAGCGGGCAGTCTATACAACTGGTATACAGCTGGGTAAATAGCGGGTATCGATCTTCTCACAGCATGGAGTAAGTGATCTCGACGAAGCAAGTAATGACGTTTTAAACGTCGAGCTTTACTAAAGTTTTTTCTAGCCCTCTGTTGAATTTGATAGAAGCGGCGGCCGCATGTACAGAAAAACGATTGTATCTAATGGGAAACGGCATTCTGTATAGTTCACGCAGAGAAGTCTTAAGAACGTAGAGAGCTTCACGAGTTGCCCCTGAGACTATATGCAAATGCGCTAAAATAACTGAACTAAATATTCTCCGGCCAGAAGACCTGCTTGAACAACAACTAATATATCATTTCCACCGATATTGAAATGGCGTTGTGGTCAGAAAACTCTATCTTAACTACAACGCCGCATTCAATTTTCTGTACTACATCGAATGTTCATACAATCAGAAGTGATCGGGACATTTTGAAGATAATGGCCAAGCGATTCATAAGAGGAATAATCCCAGATGAACACAACAAGGAAGAGGGTGCACTTGAAACCGGCGAGTCACTAAACAAATAAACATCGAGATCAGAGGCAATTCTTCTGTTATTTTCTGCGATGATAACAGGAGAGTTGTCTATGCCGGTTATAGCTGCCTATAAGAGCACAATGAAATCGTACATACGATCTGCGGATTTATATTAAATTACAACTTTACTTTTTTATTACTGCTGACTTACACCGCATTATACATAGTTATTGCAACATTGTGATGTCATCTGGGAGCACCTG
>QVRM01004922.1:0-15000 GCA_003439945.1 Dermanyssus gallinae | reverse complement strand
TGGGCAGAGTGTTAAACGGCACATTACCTAAATTTTGTCTACCAGTCTTTTATGGTGCAAATCTTACAGCTCTCAAGAAAAAAGACAACTCAATAAGACCCATAGCTTGTGGACTGACTCTGCGTAGGATTGCTGCAAAGATAGCAATGGCGAGAAATAAAAAGACAATTTTGACAGCAATTCTGCCACATCAGGTTGGAGTGGCTGTCAAAGGCGGCGCAGAAGCACTAGTACATGCTACACGTGCCCTCTTAGAGACTGAGGACCAAGTAAAGGTTCTGGTGAAACTTGATTTCTGCAATGCATTTAATACGTTAAGAAGAGACCGGATACTAGACGCAGTGATGGAGAAAAGTCCAGAGCTTTTGCCTATGGTCTGGCAAAGTTACAGAGATCCTTCACTCTTAACCTGGGGCACAACTTCAACATTGCGGTCGGAAGCGGGCATTCAGCATGGTGACCCGCTAGGGCCTGCTCTATTTAGTCTCGGTATATCAGATTTAGTATCGCAACTACAGAGCCCTTTTAACGTATGGTATCTAGATGACGCCACGCTTTCCGGCCCTGCAAGTATCATCGCAACAGATTTAAGAAGAGTGCTGCAGTTTGAAGAAGACGGGGGACTGACACTGAATGCCGCAAAATGTGAGATTACTGCTGTCGGGGGCTCACCTCAGGAGAGGGAGGAAGCAATTCACAAGATCACAGAAATACTCCCTGGCATCACGCGTGTAGAGCTAAACAACTTAGAAGTTTTGGGGGCCCCCCGTAAAGCAAGACGGAATATCGCATACACTCTCTGAGAAAAAAGAAGCCCTTACCAAAATTCGTCCACGACTGACACGCTTGCATCCTCAGGCTGCGCTGTGCATTTGGAGATATAGCCTAGGGTCTTCAAGATTTAACTATACGAGTATACTGCGTGCATGCCCTGCTTTGACGTGCCCCGAAGAATTGACGGCGTATGATGACGTCAGCAGAGACATACTTAGTGAAGTCCTAAACGTAAATTTAGAAGAGAACACCTGGCAGAGAGCAAGTCTTCCGATACGTGAAGGTGGTCTGGGAATAAGGAGTGCCACTGACCTAGCTCCGGTCTGCTACGCTGCTTCACTGGTGCAGTTCCGTCCGGTGGCAGCTTCGTTAGTGGAAGAGGCAGTTCGACCACAAATAAGATATGAAACCAGTAAAGCACGGGACACTATTAGAACCATGCTAGACCCAGGCCCTTTAGAAGAATATCCTAGCCAATATAACCTAGATGAGCTCAAAAGTAAAAAAAAGAGCAGAGAAATCTTAGACGAGCTTGTTTCCCGGAGAGACCGCGCCGTATTCTTAGCGGCACAAGATAACTTCAGTGGGGGTTGGCTTAAGGCCTTACCCTCGCCTCAGCTCGGCACCATGCTGGATCCCAACTCTTTCCGCATGATGTCAGCACTTAGAATCGGCGCTAGCGTCTGCGAGCCGTTTCAGTGCAAACTGTGCGGGGAGATGGTGGATTCCAGTGGCCTACACCCACTGAGTTGCCCGAAGAGCGCCGGTAGATCGTCCAGACATGCTGAACTGAACGGTGTGATCATAAGGTCCCTTAGGAAAGCCGGTATACCATCTACACTTGAACCGAGAGGTTTAGTGTCCGCTGGCGAAGAAAGACCTGATGGGGTGACCATTGCATTATGGTCACATGGAAAGTCCCTAGCTTGGGATGCAACGGTTTCGTGCACAACCGCGGCTTCCTATTTACACCACAGCTCTGTTGAGCCGGGGTGGGTAGCAAAGCACGCAGACGCCAGAAAACGGTTTAAATATGCTGGACTGGAAACAAGATATATTTTTGTGCCTATCGCCATGGAGACACTAGGACCAATCAGCAAGGGAACCGAAGCATTTCTCAAAGATTTGAGTAAGCGAATTCAGGAAGTTACGAACGACCGAAGAGAGGGTCAATTCTTGAGGCAAGCATTGTCCTTGGCCGTTTGCAGAGGAAACGCGGCATCTATTTTAGGCGCCATGGAGTGAACTAATTATTTAAAAAACTTTGCAATAATACGTTCAGACCTCTCAACTGTAACATCGTTTAACATGTAATAATAATAATAATAATAATAATAATAATAAACCCTTGTTTAAAAATATTATTAATAATCTTGCAAAGATAATAATAAAGAAATTGAATTAAATGTTTAATGAAATACCGAGCAAAATGGCTTAGTGGCAAAGCCTTTGCCTTGCATTCGAGAGGACTGAGTTCGAGACCCAGACCGGCCACTCTTAAATTGGTTTGCATGGTTTCCAATTTAGACAACAACAACAAGGTAAATGCCGGAGTGGGTTAAAATTAGCCATGACATGAAAAAACCGTACACGGGCAATTGCCTTACGGGAAATCTAAAAAAAAAAGAATCAATGTCTCAACTCAAGCGTTTTAGATGCCATTAGTAGTTGTTTCATCTGACTTTAACGCCTTTTCTGGAATGTGGGGTTTGGCGACAACCAATAGATAGCGCCGCAAATCTCTTGAAAGAAACGCGACAATAACAACAGATAGGTGACCAACTTTTCCATCGTTCAGAACAATCAAATTTCATTGATCTGAATTAACCTAAATGAATGCCGAACACCTTCCGATCACGGGAGAGTCGGCGTCGATCAACTCAACTTGCTCGCCGCGTCCAGCAGGCAGATTAGTCGACATGCGGGAGGCCCAGGACTGGATCCTGGTTTGGGGATTAGCGCTTGGAGGTGAGCGCTTTTCCATCGAGACGAACGCCGGTCCTTTACAAGCAGTCTGGCAGTCACGAATTCCGCAATCTTGGAGGATGCCGCATGGCAAGCATCCCAACCATCTAAGGTGGAATGCCGGTCGGTCCTGGGGTCTTGCCGGGTGCCAGACGCTTTGCCGCGTGCAAGGTCTCGGCGGTCGTGGCCGGTGAAATATTCTCCGGATTCATCTCGATGGTGCAACGAGGCCCGCGGAGCCTGTTGGGGAACAGCGGGCCCGCTAGCCTCGCAGTTCTTTCGCATAGGAGAGGTGAAGGCAAGCAGCGGAGCTTCCCGTGGGCTCTAAAAGCAGGTGCACGCCGGTAATTATGGGAGGACCCAACTAGGGTGAAGGAACTGAAGAGAAAGTAAATTCCTAGGACGTGGCAGTAAGAATGGCACTCTAAGAATGGGAGGACGGATAGTCACTCAGACTGCAGAGTGCTTAATACAACATGCCTTAGTTATTTATTTAGATATTTTCATGTGTTTATCAGATTTTTATTTCTGGTCGTCTATTGGGAGAGAAAAAGTTAATAAACTTCTCTGAAGCACCTCGGTCTCCACCGCTGCATCTTTCGCTTTCACGTTACCTGAGATCTCAAGTAACGTGGCTCAGCGGCGGCATTGTAGGCATGCGCCATTTCACTACTTATAGACGATAAGCCAATTTTGAGAGTGCTTTCAACATTAACAGACGCCCAGTAACGTCAACAGGAAGTTGCGTCGCTGACATTGCCAATTCCCATGTAAATATCCGCAAGCTGAGCTCTCAAAGTGATCGATATAAAATTAGTCGCAGTTGATTGCTATGAGGATATATGCAGGCGCAAGAGGTATCCTCTGAGTGTAGACTTTCGGCGAAACCGTGCTCCCTGCACTATCTCCAACCATGTTCAACTGCTCCGCCGTTATGTAAAACACAAGCACTTTAGTTGTGCCATTGTCTGGCTACACGCCAGCCAAACAATTGATTATTTCAAGTCTTGCGTTATAATTTGGGTACACCAGTATTTGGCCTTCATGATTATTGTCACATCGAAAAAGCGGTCGATAAGATCAGCGCTGACAAGCTGCGATAGTACTCGTGTGTCGTTGTTCTTAAATAAAGTTAACAGCGACGGAAGGTTTACAGCAATCGGCTCGATAGTACATATTCTACGGAGCTCTTTTTGGAATTTTCTCTGCATGCCTTTAATTATATCCACGTGTTTAAGTATAAGCTCCAGACGGGAGAGCAATATCAAAATCTGGATAACAGAATTGTCGTTATACAGGCGAATATACACATTTCATGATGATGACAGATGAAGATGCACATTCCTTCAGGCACCTGGATGATG
The DNA here is from genome assembly GCA_003439945.1 of Dermanyssus gallinae. NCBI lineage: Eukaryota > Metazoa > Arthropoda > Arachnida > Mesostigmata > Dermanyssidae > Dermanyssus > Dermanyssus gallinae. Next base: position 10,897 of record QVRM01004922.1, on the reverse strand, counting down.
AAACAGCAGAACATTTTTTTTTTTTTAGAAGCTGAGGATGAAGGTAAATCTTGCATAAGACACCGGGCGATACGTTGGGTATTCGCCGCGGTAGTGTCAGATTCTTACTGACTAAACCCCCAACCGGTAAGTATCTTGGGGATGCCATCCCGTACTAAAGTTGAATATTACTTCGAAACAGCAGAACAGCTTGTTCACAAGTACAGATGTTGAGCTGATTGTCCAGCTCAAAAGAAGAGCTCCATCCCATTGTTACGGTATAAGCGGAAGACGCTGTGGACAGCGGACTGAGGCCGAATCCAAGAGTGTGTATTTTTAAACCGTCAGCCTACAAACGCTTTTTAACACTCTAATGAATGAATGATTCAATGTCTAAAACAAATATTGGACAGACGCGGCTTCTCTGTGGGACGCTAGGCGAAGCCAGTTGTGATTTACTAAGAGCCTCCTCGCATTTCACTCGGAACGACCGATTGCGCAGAAAAGTGGCAAGCCATTTACGAGTCTGTAAGTGGCCCCGAAAGTTTTCATCTTGTTAACAACAAGCCTATACTCGGTCCCATCAAAGGCACTCTTGTAGTCGAAGTATATGTATACACATCAATCCTTTGTTTGCGTTTTCAGCACAAATCCGTGCTGGAATGGTTCAAAAATATTATTTACGGTTACAAAATGTGTTATGTGGGTGACTATAAAATCCTTTCAAAAATGGTACCAGCAATTGAATATTGAGGCATAGGGCGATAGTTCTTAATGTGCTTTTTGGGTTGTGCTTAATTATCTGTGTAACAACGCCTGGAGATCTGTATTTATGACATCGTTATACGACCGTTTAAAAAATTGCTTTAAAAGTTCTACCAAAAAATTCTAGTTTTTTACCATGCATGAGGATGCCATCATGTATGTGACTGCATTTTGGTTTCAGGCACAAGAGTTGCATGTAAATATCACATTCATTTAACTCGAGAGGCGAGTCGTGGTAGATCGATCGTAGATTCACACAATCATGAATAAGGCAGAAGTTACTGAACGGTTAAACAAAGATAAGAAATGAAATGCTAGCTAATGGCAAGATGCGAAATGAAACACTAAATATGAAATATCCTTGTATAATTAAATAAATTATAAGTGTTCAACTAGTTGAAGTAGTATTAAAGAATGGTTCCAGCTCCTCGCCTTTTCCTGAGGCCATTTAGGTGAGAGGTTTTTAGTGGGTATTATGCCAACAACATCAGCATCGAGTCCCACACTACCCGCTTTGGGAGTGTGTAAAAGCATTTTTCCCTCTCACCAAAAAAATAGTGTTGAACTCTAAAAACCAATATATATATAAAACCATCTAAAAACCAATATGTATATATATATATATATATAAATGTTAAGATTAAAGATTCGGTTTTATTTATGCATAGTAATTTAGCCTAGTTGGGTTCTCGCCAGGTACTACAGATATATTAGGCGAAAGTTACACGTCCTTGATTGAGGATAGTACATGCGTGTATCAGAGAGACTGAAATAAAGTTTGCGAGCGAATTCAAATAATTAGAATCACTTTATCGATAAACGGCAGCACTTTTTGAATCTATGGCCAGGACAATCAGTAAGGCCAGCACAGTTTCGGCGATTAAATGTCCGCATGTAATGTCAGTACAGACGGTAGTCGTCCTTTTCGGCTAAAAGATAAGGTAATTGGGGATACATACGGGATATCCCTATCGAAAATAATTCCCTTAACTACAAGTAGACGACTTTCGTTTCTTGGACAGAGGGTTTGATTCTTCCTTCAAAAGAGTGCCTTTGCGTTATCGACTGCATGTAGGCTAATGTAGAAGCTGCTGGTTCAGCGAAAGTTGAGAAGTCTGGCGAGCTGCCAGACGCATCGGCGGTGTTTGCACTTTTTCGCCTGTTGGGACGCTCGCTGAAGTGTTCAAGTTGTATATAATGACGATTGTAGTGTGACTTACGTACCATATTGAAATGCAAAGTTATTGCGAAATAACTATATGTAATACGTATACGAAAGTTCGGAAGAACGAGTGCATTATACGTAGATCAAATACGGATGGAAAAGGGACTTAAGTGACAGCAGAGCAATAGTGAACACTAAATGGTGGGGGTAGGTGAAATAAAATGTAACGACGGGCTTTGCTGCGTACATGCTCCATTACGTACTGTGCAGCTTACATGAACCACACGATTGATGTAGATGCATTAGGTGTTAAGTATCATGCGAGTAATATCTAACTCGCGCTGGTGTTTCAGTCGCAGTGTATCCGACGGTTCAGTCAGTAGCGAAACTAGCTGAACGGTAGTAATGTATATACAACTCACCCAACACGAGCGTTAACATATATAATATATATCTATATATATATATATATCATTTAATCAATATGATCAATCACTCACGGTGGCATTTAATAGAAACATATATCGTCGTTAAATTGCAACTTAAAGATGCATTAACAATACAAATAATTTCTAATGAGGGCTCGTCTAATATTTCTTTGTACATTTTATCCATTTTATTTTACAGATATATTGAACCACTCAATTAACAGGTAGCTGCAATTTCTCTTCATATATATATATATATATATATATATATATATATATATATATATATATATATATATATATATATATATATATATATATATATATATGACACTTTTAATCTGACTCTCCGCTTTCTGCGCTATGAGATTTGTTGAGATCTTGTTTGTATATAACTTACCACCACTCTATTCGTTCTAGGATCCAAGCTCTATATTTGCCCCATCTGTATAACATGTTGCATTTTTATGTGGGCTTTTTTGAACAGCCAATCCTTGTGACAGCATGGAATAAGAAAGCACAGAACCTAGGTGCGTCACCACCAAAGTGTGTCATCTTTTTTCTAATGCGTTACAGATACACTGCTAAAATGTTCGAACACAAGAATTCGTACGTCCTCGCATCCGGGCATTGCTTGAACCTGCGGCCTGAATCTCGCCAGACGCCAAAGGCGTAATGCCCGCATCAGCCACCTAGATCTCGCCACCACATGCCAAGATCATCACTGGGCATACCGAGCATCACTTTTTTTGTTTGTGGAGGAGGATTAATGCTGTTACGCACTGTTGAGACGGATTAGGCGTGTCCCCCCCCCCTTCCCCGTGTTCTCGATCCGTGTGGGACTCGACCCTACAGGTTGGATGTTGGTCTGCCCCCCCTACCCACGAAACACATCTCCACCCCTTAGGCTTCACTCTCTCATGACCCATACTTCAATTGAACAGTACCCTGTGAGCCATTACCGAGCATCACCTAATCGATAGCAAGTCGAGTCACCCGATCCGCAACGCCACAAAGGTTGTCCCCTACGGCAATGTAGAGGTATCCACGATCACCGAAATCGCCGCCCCAGCTGTTCCGTACGATATAAAATGGAGGCGTGGTGGCTGAGGTTGTAGCCAGCGATCACGACTGCATGGGTCTTCTCCCCAGCATCGCAGTTGAACCTGTGTATTCAGCCGCGGTCACGGTAACAGTCAACATGTTCCGTTGAGACACTCATATATATATATATATTTATATATATATAATATATATAATAGATATAATAGATAGGATAATAAGATATCTAGATATATATATAAGAATAGATATATATATATAATATACATATATATATATATACATAATATGATAGATAGATTACAGATATAATGACATCATATATATAGAGATATTATAATATACATAATATATACATATATAGAGTATATATATATACATATTATTATATTAAGATATATATATATATATTAGATATATATATATATAATAGATATATATATAGATATATATATATATATTATATATATTATACATATATATATATATTTATATTAAATATATATATATATATATATAGTGCTCCATAATACGGCTCCATGCTCCATAATACGGCAAGAACATTACGATATCACTATAAAGCAACGACACCACAGATACTAAGATAGTAAGCGTTACTTATTATGTGCATGACTTGGCTATTGAATAATATGTACCGCTCAAATAATCCACTCTCATTTTCACACAGGTCCGCAGCCTCCTCAAACGCTATCGACTGTTGCCGCGCAGGTAGAAAACGTTAAACTTATCCCACTGCTCGCGAAAGGCTTGCGTGAGCTGGTCCAAATTTTGGAATCGAAGAGTTCCAAGGCAGGTTTTCAAAACTCCCACACAGAAAAATGTATATGGCCGAGCTCCGCGGTATGGCCACTCCGGTCGATCGATGAAAATCAACGGAGTTATGCCGGTTGCCGATAACCTGGCTCCTATTGTCTCACTACGATCGACCAACCACTGTTCCACAATCCGTAGCTTCGTGGGTGTTTTCGCATAGTATTCGATTGTTTTGGCGGTTGAAGTTTGGCTGCACTACTCAATTCCAGACTTCGGACGAGCTCGAGCAACCCCTTTGTAAGCAGTGGGTCCAGTTTAACGTTTCTTGTCTGCGACCAACAGTCGATAGCAGTTAAGGCATACCGCAGGCAGTAAGGAGAATTGGTTATTTGATTTATATATAAATATATATATTTTTTTCAATAACCAGGTCATAGACTAAACTGTTTCTAAATGCGTTACCGTTGTCGTATAGTCTATATAAATAACACCTATATATATATATATCGATCTCACCAACATATGTATATATGTAGGTGAGATAAACAGACATTCATTTTAGTACCTGATGATTCCACCAAGATAGTCCCTCCAAACGGTTGAGTCTACTGCCGCGACAACGGGGCCGTGTTGTGCAATGGTTTTCAATAGATCCTCTGTAAATGCAATGCACGCAGGACACGCGTGATTATGCATATGAGCGTTGTTTTTTTTAATACAAATTGGTGTCAATTATTGATCTTACCGTACTCGGGCATACGATATACGGGCAAGGCGCGTCAGGAGTTTGCAGAGAAAACTTTTCCCTCACAGATTTTGCTCTCTCTCTCTCTCTCTCTATATATATATATATATATATATATACAGGTAGTTCAATAAGTTCTTAGAATGAGCTTTTTAGAATTCGAATTTTGGCACGCTTTCACAGCTAATAGGAACTGCAACTTTTCGACTGCTAGCACTCAATATATTATGGTGATTGGCCGTTGCGATTTCGTTTGATAGCTTTTCCCGTGCAACGTATCGGCGTGATTTTTAAAAATGGAGAAAAAAGAGTTTCGAGTGGTTATCAAGCATTTTTATTTCAAAGGTTGGAATGCGACCCAAGTAAAAATTGAGTTCTCTGCTCCTCTGCGCCATGTTTTGCCACTTTCCAACTGGATTAATGTGTTAAAAAGAGGTCGCAGGAGCACCGAGGATGAACTACGTCCAGGAGGCCAAAAAACGGCAACTGATGAGGAAAACGTAGAGAAAGTGCGAAAAATTCTTGGCACAGATAAGCGAATGAACATTAAGGAAATAGCGGAGGCACTTAGGGATTAGTTTAGGCAGTGTGCATTTTATCCTACACGAAAACTTGAAGATGAAAGAGCTTAGAGGAAAATGGCTGCCGCATTTGCTCAACCAAGGCCAAAAAGACGCGCCTGTTTTGGCTTTACAGCGAAATTTGGCCAAGATGTCGAACAATCTGTCGGATTTTTGGTGCAGATTCATGACCGTCGATGAAAGCCGGGTTCATCACTACACTCCCGACACCCAAGAAGCATCTTGCCAATGGTGTGCACCTGATGAAGGACCTCCGAAGAGGGTGCGGACAACGGCATTGACCGGAAAGGTGATGGCTACAGTTTTTTAAACCAACGTAGAATAATGCTGGTCGACTACCTTGAGAGCTGTAAAACGATCACAGGAGAATATTACGCAAGACTGTTGGACTGCCGTTAGCAAGAACTCATCGTGAAACGGCCCGCTTTGCAGAAGAAGGTTGTCCCGTTTCACCAGGGCAATGCTCCTGCACACAAGTCCCGGCAAGCATCGGCAAAACTGGCCCAACTGAGGTTCGAACTTATTGAACAACCCTCCTATTCTCCAGACCTGGCCCCCTCTGATTATTTCCTCTTCGGACATTTGAAGAATAGTCTCGGTGGAAAGCGTTTTTCCAGCAATGAAGAGGTTAAGGCTGCTGTCAATGCCTATTTTCAGTCTAACGACGCGGAATTCTACTCAAGAGGTATGAAAGCTCTGAAATCTCGGTGGGAAAAGTGTATTGAGCTTCTCGGGGAGTATATCGATTATAAGAAAAATTTTAAAACATGATTTGGAAAATTCTCGGTTTCCATTCTAAGAACTTATTGAACTACCTGTATATATGTATAGGTGTAGACCATACCTTCTCGTCCACTGTAGTTTTCACACCAATATCCGGTCACTGAGACATTAGCCAAAGGCTTCACCTGTGCGGCAGAATGGGTATGCCATAATAAAAAAGACAAGGCCACAAGTGATACGTTAATACACTTTCGGTAGTCAAATGTTTATTTTATATAATAATAACAACGACAACAACAACAATAATATGCTGAGTCGGCGATGCGTATAACTGCGTCTAAACATCTATTCGACAGTACAGCCTTCTAAACATAAACAAATACAACCGAGATCACACTATAACACCCGTCCACTCTTAAATATAGCAATATAATATTATCTCATAAGTATCCACAGTTTTCGAGGAAACAAACATTCAAGACACCAGCCAAGGCAAGCTGTGGATTGCAGAAGACAGCTCAAGCTGTGACGGCTCAGACTCATATGTGAAATGGTCGTTCCTCGAAAGCGGCTAAAGTTCGTTCAGTATAAGTGAAGTAACAGACAGTTATAGAAATTGCATCTTTTTACATATGTGTATATTGAATCACTTGATATATATATATATATATATATATATATATATATATACATGCATGCACCCATACTTAATTCAATTAAAAAAAATCACCTGTTTTTGACATGTTGCATGCTTTGTAGCATCATACAATGGGTAGGCCTCCCGTTCGATGAATCTGTATGCCGTCGCCTGCAGGAAATCCACAGCATCACAGATGTCTCCACCACGACAGCCATAAGAGATGCCTGAATCAACCAAATCACACAAAGCTTCATAATGTTAGTTTCCATATATTGTTTGGCGTCATTGAACGATAGCAATCAATTATGTTAATTAGAGTCGTGATATACACTGATCTCACACAAGCTCAGTATACTCTCAGTTCCACTTAGTATAGCGTAAGACTCTCGTATTCACTCTTCGTAATCGCGTTGGATTTTGTTTGTATCTTGCTTCAAATGCCTTTCGATATTTGTAAGCGTATGTCTGTGCGCGTATCGCGTATTGTGACGAAGCTAAGCACAACACAACAACAGAACAACCCTTTTTGTACTACGCCTTCGACGGTCGACAATATTAATAATAATTAATAATACAAATAATAATAATAATAATAACCGTCCACCTTATACAGGAAGGCCGTTTCCTGTTTATACCTGAGCAATCGATGAGGTGCTGTACAGAAAAAGCTTCAGACTTCAACGCGTTGCGTCCGCGGAATGCCCAGAGTGCTTCGACCACCTCAAGTGGTGCAAAGGCCCAACACGCTCCGCATTGGCCCTGTTCCCGAACAGGCGTGATGAGATGCGAACTTCGGTAATCGACCACCTATGCATTCGCAAAGATAAACAAACACACGTAAGCAGACACACGGATAGCAGGCACATGTAATTTTGTTGCCGTGTTTTGTGGATGATAGATAAATACATGATTTCCATATGTTTCCATAACAGTATTCCACTCTGTGGTGTATTGTTGTGCTGTTATTGTAACACTTGGGAGCAACCACTGTCGGTCATAGTTTCCGTCTCCAGCTTCTTCAGCGACTCGAGCGCGCAAGAAATTTCCTTTGAGGTTTGCGGCTGCTTACAAAATAATACCCTCGTTCTAACACACCCACAAAGCAACGCGCTAAATAAATCATAAATACCCAATCAACGGCACTAAACGGAGCAACTGAATTGGGCTGCATGTGTGCAATGTGAGAAAGTACTCTCACAAATGGCGTAACGTGACCGACATGGCCGCACAGTGTGAACACATGACTAGAAAGTCTGACGAACTTTGGCGAAAGCAACATATGCGTATTGATTGAATTTGTTGTCAGCCAGATTGTTTTGTTGTTATCGGGGTCCACTACCAGCATCAGAATAGTGCAGACTTACAGATCAGAGACAGTGACGGCCTACTAAAAACGCGAAAGATGTCTCAGCGATTCTGAGGATGCCACCTCACTTGTGATAAGAATAATGCAAACGAAAATCGTCAACAACGATGCCCGCAACGTTTCCATTCTATGCGGTTCTATTAGCTATTCTATTTCCTAGCGGCGGTTCAAGCCTAGACTGATCTATAGTTGTATCTCAAGTTGTAATCAGCGCAGACTCCTCAAAGTTGCTTAAAAGCCGACATAACGCAACTGTGTAGCCAAACCGAGCAAGATGGCTTAGTGGCAAAGTTTTTGCCTTGCATTCGGGAGGACTGGGTTCGAGACCCAGACCGGCCACTCTTAAATTGGTTTGCATGGTTCCAATTTAGACAAGGTAAATGCCGGAGTGGATTAAAATTAGCCATGAAATGAAAAAACCGTACACGGGCAATTGCCTTACGGAAAAATCTAAAATAAGAAGACAAAAAAAAATTCAAATCCTCTCTACCCTTTAAATGATCTCCGGACGATTTTCCGAACCTCTTATGTACTTGAAGACTTAAAAGATAAAAACTCAAAGTCCAAGTTTGGCAAGCAGTCTCCAATACCAAAGCGATCAACTCTCAAGTCTCTTCCGCAATGTGAAAGGTTCAAGTTTATAAAACACACAGACAAACATACATCGTACATACATACAACACTCAAACAACAGAAAAACTTACTCAAGCATAAACGACAATATAGAAGTTGAAAACTACGAGAAGTATTAATGAAAATGTTGTTTTTTTTTCTATTACGACCATATATATATATATATATATACGATGATATTATGGATAATAATCGCGGCAAACTTAACGTCTACTCTTACTATAAGTAAAATTTCACCTCGGAGATTATCTGTGAAAAATACGTACTACTAAATGACGAAGATGATGAAACGAATGTGAAATATTTGTATGCTTAATATAGCGACAGGGGGGTCGCTTCTGGATTGTAGAGGAGGGTGCGTATATCTATCTACCTTTGGTATGTTGAGTTTAGAGGCGTCAAATGCGGTTGCCGTACAACGCAAAGCAAGCACAGCGAGAAGATAAACTACGCAACGCCATGTTTTTTTCTTTAGGCCGCTGCACATTCTGGCGGCATGCGTCCGTTCCTTCGTCGTTGAGGCCCCTCACTACGAACGAACGCAGGCATTGGCGGTCGGAAAGCCTTAAGGCTAGACCCTGTCTGCAGGCCGACATTTTTAAATGCCCGGTTCAGAACCCCGCCGGGTCGGCGTATGCTCCCCTACCCCCCTCGTTTCAAATCTTTGGCGGGAAGCAAAGCGGCACTTTGTCAGAGTCACCAAGGGGACTAACTAATCTGCTTCGTTTGCACCTATTGTCGTCGATGCTGATAGTATATCCTGCAAGCAGGACGACCAACTGTAGTTAGTTTGTCGGTTTGTTGCGGTTGCAAACGGACGTTCAACGGCGCGTGCTCCGTATCCTTGAGCGTTCTAACGTGTTTCGGACTGAAGTTAACGTCCACCGCGACTGCGACTCCTATACTAGAACCGCCTGTGCCCGCAAGAAGGTTTGTTTTTTGTAACTTTACAAAACACGCCGTATATACATACTCTGCATGTACCGATGTGGGTATGCACTATTGTAAAACTTGATTATTTATATATATAAATATATATATGTAAGGCTGTAGATTGTTATGGTAAGCGGAGATGTAGGTATAGAGAGATATGGCTTAGCGACGTCTGCTAGTACCGGAGCACAAAGTCGAACTGAGAGCGAGAGACGAAGTGACGTTGCGGCCTCGTAGTGTTAACTTCGTCCGAGTACAGGCTACTGGCAGTGGATCATGCGCTGCTGTGGTGGAAGATAAGACAGGGTCGCCGTGTGAGGTCGATCATTTGCAGAGGCAATTGCTACAGCTGAACAAAGAGGTGACCATTGCCAAAGAAGAAGCACAGAGAGAGCGCAGCCGTGCTGAGACGGCCCAGCAGACTGTGATACAGGTCGAGAAGGAAATCGACAAAATTCGCCGTCTCTATGAGGATCAAGCTCAGGAGACCCGATCTCAACACCAGGAGGTCATTAAGGTCATTAAGGAGTTGAAGTCGAGGTATGAGGCGCAGATCGGCGAACTACGCAGCCTCTTCAAGAGAACTATTGACGACTACAATTCGCGCCTTAAGAACAAGATGTTCCTTGTGCTCGGCGAGTCCCAGCGGCTAAACGTTCTGGCGGCCGAGGCCGAAGTGGTTTCGTTGAAAGGACATCCTGAACGAGAGAAAGCCGAATGCGAGAGCGGCAAGGAAATTGAGAAGCAACTTCGAAAGCAGATTGCCACACTCTCGAGCAATCTGTCGGCGTACCGAAACAAATGCGAAAGCAACAAGGAGATCTTCCGGGGATACGTTACCTCTTTAGAAATGCAACTCGAAAAAAAAAAGGGAGAGAGAAATTAAAAATATGTTTAAGTAGATAAATGTGAACGCTGATGATAGGTTAGCGTCGCTGAGGCAGCGACTGTAGCAGAATGGCCGAATGTAAGGCTGTAGATTGTTATGGTAAGCGGAGATGTAGGTATAGAGAGATATGGCTTAGCGACGTCTGCTAGTACCGGCGCACATAGATTCAATAAGCGTTAGCGGAGAGGGGAGGGGAAGCAGCAGCGGCAGCAGC
>QVRM01004921.1:0-27176 GCA_003439945.1 Dermanyssus gallinae | reverse complement strand
ACAAAAGGCTGCGACAGCACCGCGACAACGATGAAGGACACAAGTGAAAGGCCAGCGTGAGAAGCAGGCCAACACAACAACAAAGTAGAGCACAATACCGAAAGAAATGGCAAGGGAAGGCGCGGGAGGAGAGGGGGTAGTGGGGCAGGTACCCCAGCAAACGACCATACCGATAGGAGTTTAACAACGCCGATGATAGCCGAAACCAGACGGGATGATTTAGAAAGCAAACTCCCCTCCGCAAGATGGGCACACCCCCAAGTCTCGCGCAAGATCGAGCGTCGTCTCGGCAAAATGGTAAGTTGTTGTTGTTGTTGTTGTTGATGTTGTTGTTGTTGTTGATGTTGTTGATGTTGTTGATGTTGTTGATGTTGTTGCTGTTGTTGTTGTTGTTGTTGCTGTGGCTGTTGTTGCTGTTGTTGTTGTTGCTGCTGCTGCTGCTGTGCCGACGTAACTTATGCGGCCACAAGTCAAAATTCTGTATCATTTTCTACCTTTACCAAGATTCTTTACCACTCCCGGCATCTCAACAAAGAACGACATCACCTCCAACAACAACAACAACAACACGAACAACAAGAACAACAACCAAGAAAGACAACCGCTGGTGGGTGAATAGCGTCGCGTCGCATCACATCGCCGAGTCAACAATGATAGATATGACGTCTTCTTATTCTGCATGTCCATGACGTAGCAACAACGGCAGCAGCAGCAGCATAATAGCGGCAACAACAATAGCGGTGGCAGCAGATAGCCGCTCAGTGGTGTCCAATCAGGAGGTGTCATTTCTCAATATTTTCAGCTATTGTTATTGTTGACGTCTTGTTTTCGCTTTCCCTGATTGCTGTTGTCGGTGCCATTGATAGTATTACTGTTTTTTAAATGCGCCGTTATGCGCGAGACTATGTACCGTTGATATTGTTATTATTATTATAGGTAGCGGCGGTGGCTTAGGCAGCTAACGCACCGTTCGAAACGTGGTTGTCAGAGCGTTAACAAGTTTATCTTCCCGACAAACATTGCTGTCAACACAATATTTAGTACGAGTTTTCCTAATATATTTATTTTTCGTATATTACATTATGTTTGTAAGACACATATTACAAGAGATTAGCTTTAGAGATTAGAGTTTTCCTAATATGTTTTCGTACCAACTTAGTTAAAACTGTATTTAGAGCCGCCAGAATCCCCTGTCAGCAAACGGCAAAAATATATCACTACCAATGTGAAGTTTTTAAGTAGCTAAATGTTTACATACATTAAAGTATTACGCATCTACGCACAAAAACAAATATTTAGCTTCCCGCTACAGACGCAGATATGTCTCAGAGACACTTAGACAACCCCCGGAATTTCTGGCTACGACTTATATTCCAGACCGAGCAAGGTGGCTTAGTGGCAAAGCCTTTGCCTTGCATTCGGGAGGACTGGGTTCGAACCCCAGACCGGCCACCCTTAAATTGGTTTGCATGGTTTCCAATTTAAACAAGGTAAATGCCGGAGTGGAGTAAACTTAGCCATGACATGAAAAATCCGTACACGGGCAATTGCCTTACGGGAAATCTTAAAAAAAAAAGATTTACTAAGAAAAGTAGCTCTTTAACCTGTTTTCAATTTTGGTTAAGCTTGCATTTCACCATTGAAACCAGGATTTTATGGTTTTTACGTGTTCATAAATGAATTAATTTATAATCAATAAAGTGCATGCCAACGTATATATATATATATATATAAGAGTTCGGCGCGACAGATGCCATTTTGGAGCGATTTTTTATCTGCGATTTGCAGATTTGGACTTAAGCTTAATGGCATAGGGTTTTCTACTGAGGTTGTCTTTCGAAGGCTGAAAAACCTTAAAGAAGAAGTCTAGTTACTCCCCAGATTGCCTTCCACCTATTATTTTGCTGAAATCGCGGACATTTTGGCAACTCCGCGCTCAGTGATCCTCGCTCGTTCATTCGAAGACGGAACCGTGCCAACCTTGTTTAATGAGTCACTATTCGGACGTCGGTCCGCAATAAAGAATAGATGAGCCTGCCGGAAAACTACCGTTCTGTTGACGTAATATACTACACCGTGTCTCGTCATAAAGAAAATTGCCGTCGACCACATTACAAGTAGAACCTTCATAAGTACGTCACGACTGAACTAGTAAAGTAGACGCATCTCTTTCAAGCAGCGGCCAGTGTACACCAGGAGTGCTTTAAGAGCTTGATTTGCATAGACCCACAGATGTTTGCAGGCGACAGATGTTTGCTAGAGACTTAGGGCGTGCACTCTCTGAGCGTAACCAGGTGTAAATCGACGACCTCAAATAAACCTATATAGATTTTTATACCGACAATGATCGGATGGCGTTTCAGAAAGCAATTCACTGTATATCGAACTACTTACTGGTCACAAGCCAAACGGATGAAATTTTGACGCCCAAGCGTGCGGTGCTAATCACGATGTTTGACGAAACTGCGTGTCATTTGACGGGCAATATGTGGCCGAAGTGAACGTTACAAATTTTCAGGAGTTTTGTTGGACCGCCAAGTTATATTTCGTCACATTATAGTTCATGCAGAAGCGGCAGCATGTATGTGTGTGTTTGGCGTGTCGTTTAAGCAGACTACAATTGGCTATTATTCCACAACAAAAAAGCTTATCGATTTGCACACGACCAAAACACATATTTACCCACAGAACGATAAGAGCCTGCACATAATCCCGCGAACTTAATCTGGGCAGAATAAGCACAGCAACGATGACGATGGTTATTAGTATTTTGTTTTTACTATTACTATTTTTGTAATATTTATTACTCGTTTACAATACACGCCTATAGCGGAGCATCCATGCGTTTTGGCTTACGCAGGCAAGCTTACGTTCGCCATAGGTGCAGCGTAGATGGGTTTTGGTTTGCCATTGCATGTGAGTTAGAAAAATTAAACCCGTGTAAGCTTTATATATATTAGTCTAATAAAGAACCAAAAAACGAAAGGCACATCGAGGAAATCAGAGGCGATAGACGCGCTGGCACAGTTTCTGAGGCAGATGTTGTCTAGCTGCCTGTCGGAGGAACGCGGCTCCCATTATAGGTGTCCTAGGCCGATACGTACTATTCAGCGGACCTTGGAACTCTTACAGATCTTCGCATTTTCTAATTTCTTGGGTATGAGGAATAAAAATAACAATACCACTAATATTAATATCGCCTTTATTTGTCATTCAGTCGTATCTACCATTTAAACTGGGTCTTCAGCCAAACCCCGTTGATGAGTTCGAAACACGCAACAACATTGGAGTAAGCACATTCTTGGCTCCAAAGGTAAGTAGGCTTGACCAGTTTTCTATGTACTATCAGATCAGGGCCAATATCGGTTGAGGATTTTACTAAGACAAACATAAGTGACCAAAGTCAAGACTAACAGAGACCGGAAGGCCTAAATTGCGCGTATAGAAAGCAGTAGCGTAATTTCGTCTATCGAGTATTTATATTCCAGTGCTTCATATTTCATATACCGTCTCACCATCTGGCAACACTAACGAGGTCCATGGCATGTGAGACAGAGCATAGGCGGTAAGGTATATTTTATCATAACAATCGTTATCGTAGTAAGTAACAAAAATGACAGCAATTAAAATAATTTTTTTAAAAAATGCACATCACATCTGTGCATATGTCATATAATAAATTGATCGAAAATCATATTTGTATTTAAAAAAACACTTATTGAAACGGGGGACTGTCAGACAGTTGTTTTCCATGGCTTTTAAACGCGTGCACTTGGTGAATTCTTGGGGAAGCAGTTTCAATGATATGGTCTCGCCAGGTTAGTCGACACGAGGCTTCATTTATGGTTGGTCGTCTGAATCTACGGGTCACGGTATTCATGCTGGTTGTGTCTGGACCATGACAAATGACATATCAAGCTGAAAGAGACCTTCAAAATGTTTAAATCCCAGGACCTAAAATTCGTTTTATCGGCAGATCTCACAAAAAGGTTTAAGGAAGAATATATCCTCCCTAACCAATATATCATGTGAAGCGCGTCGTTATTGGCGATTTGGAAGTTTCAAATAAAACAATACCACTTGATAGACTTCAAATACACGTATGCTTAGAATATTAAAAGCTGATTTTGGGGAATGAGAATGTTGGATGCAAAGCGATTTCGAAGGACTGCGTACCTGCAACTCACTTAATACAACCACGGTCAAGGATCATGGCACTTCATGAAGGAATCTCGCATGTCTAAATATGCCGTTTTTGTGTTCAATAAGAAAAGCCCATCTTGATTATACCCTATTTAAAAGATGAAAATGCGTCTGAAAATGCAAATCATCTACGTGTTTAGTAGCATAGGCTCTGGAAACGGGTAAAGTTCTCTCAGAGTGTATTTGCTTCGAAATCCAGAGTGCTTGAAACCCCCTCACAAGGCAAGCTGGTTTAAATCAATATGCGCTAGGATGGATTCCAAATGTTTTCCAATACAAGTATATATTTTCTGATCGCTCTTGGGGCTACTCTAATAAGGCTTATCCTACCAACACTGTAAACAATGTTGTAACAACACCCATATACAAGGCTTGTGACAAATTATTCGATGCTTAGTTATCGCCTGGTAAACATCAATGCTAGATTTCCTCATCTGTTTAGATGTGTATTAGGATTATCTACAAAGAAATGCAAAACCAAACTTAAACAACAAATTGTTTAATTTCGCCGGATATATTAAAAAACATGCGCATTTGGATGAGTCTCCCAGCACAATTAGAACATAGCAAATTCTACTAAACACCATTATGTAATATAAATTACGTTGACACACTCACAAAAGCGAGCAGACACGGGCGATAGCCTTTTCTGCAAGATATCCTGAACTCTTGCAATGTTCGAATTGGTGTAATTATGAAAATTTCAAGCTCAATAAGGAATTTATGAATCTAAATAAATTTGCCGTCCGGAGAAGACGGTCCCATAAAAATATGGCTTATAGACCTATAGTTGCCAACGTTCTTTGACGGCGTTTGGCGAAGATGCCTTTGCCGAAGCTTATGTAAGCTGTAATTTATACATTATCTGAGAAGCAAATCAACCCCGTTAAAGCTCTTGTAATAGCCCTGGCGATGTAAGCAGCAATCGCACCACCAGTGACTAGTTGGTCACAGCTATCCGTTATCCTGAAATATTGCGTGGTGTTGTTTCGTTTTTTAATCACCTTTGTTAGGTATATTTCAATCATAATTATAATAAAACAGCAATAATATTCACAAAGTCAAGCTGTTTAGTGAGTATTTGCCCGAGCAATTGCCAGCATACTATCTTTTGAACGGTTCGCCACATCGGTTAGGCAGATACACTACGCATTAGGATCATGAAAATTTACTGTTCTGCGCAGTTCATGATGAAGACCATGTACCGTGTAACAAGCTACAACGTGCTGACTCGTACGATTCGAGCCTCTCTAGGCCTTATTTGTCGTGGCACACGTGAAGATAGAGTGGGGGTCCACCTCGGCCATCATCTTTTTTTAAAAAGGTTTTTGGCCTCAAGATGGGAAAATTGCCCAACTAACTATATATATATATATATATATATATATATCTATATATATTGGATGCGTTTAGATATAGTGTATTGTAAAAGCGCGGGCATATGTCTCAAAATAGCTATCGCGCCGCGAAAATCAATTTGGCGACACGAAGCTTCCACTGTCGACGAGTGACCTTAGGCAAATACACCTGCTGCCCTTTGTCAGGGGTGCCTAAACCACCAGCAGTCCATACACGTAAAGACATCTTCTCATCACCGTAGGAGTTAACAACAGCGGCGATATAAATACTATGTGATTGAAGAGATAACAACAAGCAAATCTATAGCGGAAAAACGACAGAAGAAGAAAAATAAAATAAAAGGACAAAAAACAATTAACGCAAAAGGTGAGTAGAGTTGCTTGACACCATGAGCTTGCACCGCGCCCGGTAGCTCACATTGAATAGCAAAGCATGACAGCTGTGATCAACTGTGTTAACCACAGTTAAGGGTAACCAACTGTGTTAATCACACAGATCAACTGTGTTAATAATAGTTGAGGGAAAACCTGCGAGAGGAGGTTTACACTTGTTGCTGGTTGTCAAGGTCAAGGATTCGGTAGGCCAACGACAACCAACCGGGAGAGTGCACTTGACACTCTCGCGGGAAAGGCTGCAACATCTACCTTTCGCGCGCACTGACCTTTTCGCCTCCTCTTGGACGTTATCACGTAATGCCGTAACGAGTAGACGAACAGAATGTTGCGAGAGCTAGCCAGTGTTGTGGTCGAAACATTGCTGTCTAACAAACCGGCAGAGCCACCATAAGAACAAGGATAGACTGAGAGTCATCGGCAAAGTGTCTTTTTTTTAGAAGACGAATTGGAAAATGCACGCACCGCGGCAAGCGCGGGCCGGCAGCGTAGAACTCCAGCCCATTAAAGCCAGTCATGTCCCCCGCCGTTCGCTCTGACTGGAAAACTAAATAGGCATTTCATCGGCGAAATGCCTGCTTAGTACTGAAAAAAAACAGTTACAAAAACTACGTGACTATCTGCACCACTTGTTACGTCCGATGGTATTGTAGAACTAGCTTTGCGTCAGCTGGAGGACGCAATATGGTACCAGAGTAACCTTGGATTGTTGTTGTCGTGTAATACCACTCTAATATGCCAAATTCGATATTTCAAAAAATATTTTATAAAGAACAGTAAGTCGGGTTGAAATTTCACTTGCTCGCTGCTTTGCTTCGTTCTGACGAACCTTTCTCCCCTGATGACATTGTTCCGAACACCTCTTTTTTCTACCTCGTAATGAGTTTTTTTTAATGAAAATAAACATAATCGTTTTTCTGTCCCCAAGTCCTTTCATGCATATCTTCCTTCGTGGTAATTGCCAACTTCGCTAATATCTCGCTGATTTTTACGCAACAACTAGTTTTGCGTCTCGCCTCTAAATTTCACTCGTGGCTTCTTGTTTTCTATCTTCCTAAACACTCGCCCTTTCGACATATTTCTCACCCCCCTCTAATTAATCTAGGCGGCAATGATGATGACGGCTTAGCATAGTCAGTGAAGTGACCATCGAATGAATCTCCAACTGAACACTCTGTCCGGATAATTTTCACTTTTCCACAGCCTCCGCCTTTCCCGATCTCACAAACAGAAATGCTTTTCTGAGCTGACCTGCGTCGACGCGCTCTCAACGTGATGCTCCGGTTGACACAGACAAAACCACACGACCTAGCATGCATCAAAAATGTACAAAATACCCAGTGACGTATTCTATTAAATGGTAACAACAAATGCAGCTGGAAAAGACAGCATGTTGGAAACACGAAGAGTAAGCAGGTAGAGGGGGGGGGCGATAGGGGTAGGTGGAATAAAACATGTACTCTGATCATCTCCGTTGTCACCATCGAGATCAGGCCACGACCGGGGCATGCTGCTCTTCACGCCGTCTCGGTGGTTTCTCTCTCAGACACTGCTAGGGCTACGTGACTAATAAATCAATAAATAAAAATAAATAAGGTTGCGGTGCGTGCCGTGCAACCCCCATCAATTCGTAACTAATATCAACGTGTTCAACAACGTGACTAATAAATAAATAAGGTTGCGGTGCGTGCGGTGTCACCCCCATCAATTCCTGATAGACTCGCCGCCGTATTCCACCGTCTGCCGGTTGGCTTGCTCTTTGGTTGGTTAGTTGCCTACCGTACTGTTTACAATTTAGTAGCGTTCGTGGTATGAATGGTATTTGCCGCGCTTGGATATTGTTTGCTGTTCGTGTCAGCCTGCTTGTTGTAGGCTTCTGGGCTGCTGATCTTGTTAGCGTTATTACCGCCTTCTACCGCTACTATTATTCGTAGTAATATGAGAAGTTGTTATAATAAAGATTCATTGTTGCTTGCTGGTGCTGCTGCTTTCGCTGCATAGAGATGTCGTAGCAGTTGTGGCTTTTCTAAATATTTCTCACATCTTGCTCTCTTCTGTCTGTTGTCAAAAGTCATGTCTTATACTGTGCTGTAGAGTATGCTGTTATTTTTGTCATATTGATACTACTCAAGGTATGTCGTGCATATGCGTGCACAGTTAAAATATCTAGAAGTCTCAAACACACACAATAACACAACACAGACCCATATATATATATATATATATATATGGTTGAAAGAACTAGAAAGTTTTCTAATACATAAACAAATATGTGCAAACTTACAGCATTACATTATTATTACGTATACATATATATAATATGTATACGTATAAATATATATCTATGTTCTTGCCAAGGTTCCTTTCCTCGGCAGCTGGAGACACCGATTGACGCCGCAAACCACACCCGAAATGAGCTGCAGAGTCTCTCTTACAGACGATCCCACTGAAAGTACTACGAAATAAAACAAAAACCCAGGGCAATTGTCAACTTCATCTGACGAGTGTCGGTCTTCTTCCTTCCGATCTACTAAGTGTGTCCTACACACATTCACAACACTAAAAGTAACTCATAATTGTAAGACGAACCGTATCGTATATAAACATCGGGCCATACAATAGAATGTTTGCCTACTGCATGTTATCCCCGCTTGTCTTTATATGCAATCATAATTGTTTTGTTTCCAGTGTTCTACAAGTTGCACGCGTAGCGGGAAAGCGATGATTTAATACATTGCAAAGAGAAACGCCTTGTCCAAATCCTTTCCCTCCAGCTCACAATCTCGTGGTCTGTTGTGTAGCGCGCGGCATTTGTATGGCGTGGTTCGCGTCTATACTGTGCGTGTAGAAGTGGGAGTTGGTCGCGTTCGTGCCAGGACAGCTAGCAGCACGGCTCTCGTCGCATTTAATGAGCTTCGGTGTCACTCGGGACACCATAGCCGAGAGGTGAGCTCCGGCCACGTTTTCAAACCCAGCGAAGACCGCTCGATTTGTAAAATTGTCAAGATGAGCCTGGACGCAGA
The DNA here is from genome assembly GCA_003439945.1 of Dermanyssus gallinae. NCBI lineage: Eukaryota > Metazoa > Arthropoda > Arachnida > Mesostigmata > Dermanyssidae > Dermanyssus > Dermanyssus gallinae. Next base: position 18,199 of record QVRM01004921.1, on the reverse strand, counting down.
GATAGATTGCTTGCCCGTTTGTTTAGCAGACAGAAAAAGAAACGCTGCAAAAACAGCACAGCGCTTCTCTGCATGCAACCACTTATATATATATATATATATATATAGAACATCATCAAGTGTGACCATGGCAAGAAAAGCTAAAACAGTGATAGTACAAACTAAGAGGTGTCGAGAAGAGTTGCGAAGTACACCAGTGCACCAGGTAGTTCTTCCGAGCCGATCGTGTTCGATTTGCAACGTCATTACAAGAGACGCTTATATATGTTTTGCTCACGATGAACAACGCACTGCCACCTGTCTCTTTGGAACGAAACGAAAAGACGTCATCTCGTACACAAAGTCTCCGGGTTCAGCGCACGCAGATGACACCGGCTTTCAAATCATTCATCAACCTAATACTCATAGAATGCCCACCAAATTTATCGGTACCCAGCAGTGCTGGTACTGCTCCGACGCCCACTATGGATAGACCCAGTGTGGGCGGATGGATTAGCACACACCCAACCGACGTCAGTGCGTGCAATGATCAATCTGATACTTTACGCAGCGAACCTCCTGTACCGACAAAAAAACGACGAATACACTCATGTTGACCCCCGCCGGGAAAAACTGACTGCATTCCGAGAGCAGAAGAGACTAGCTAAAACGAAAAGAGAGTGAATCGTCGGGCGAACAAGGAATCATTCAAGGTGATCATCCAGAGATAACCGGGGATGAAGGTGACGCCGCAGCAGAGTGTTCAGAAGGCTTGCTGTTTCAATGTACGAACGCATATACCGCGTGGCTCCCGGATGCAGATCATCAGGTGACAGGATGGTCCATTATCATGTGGCTTTCGCGAATTGAAAAACGCATGCTAGGTTTGCCCTGAGGGACACAGGCAGCCCATTGCTATCCGTCTTTAAGGCCGGCACGCACGGAATCCCAACCTCAACCACTAAAGAGGAGACACTGCGAATGCTTCCACTACTTGAAGTCAGCCACGGATAAAGCTGCATACCCATCAAAATAGGTTACCAAGACCGACCCACTCAAGTTATATCACGTAAAGCGTGCGTAAAGCGACTCAGGCTGCGCTTGACTCTAAAAGTATCTCCACGGTCTGTTTCAAGATTCTTTCAGACGTAGGCCAGAAGGGCCCACCTGGATCAGACTCAGTTCGAATTATGCAAAGTCAGTCAGCAGGCAAGTGGTCGACGCTTTACTCGAGTCTTCCCTAAAGTTTCACCCGACAACGATGTTGAGGTATGGTTTGGTCTTTTTTCTCCCCACGCCCGCAACTATGCTTCATTCCTCTCAGTCATTATCTGATAGTTTGTCATATCCGATCCGCAACAATAAGCGTAATTTCTCCCAAGGTTTACGTTTGCCAGACTTGCCTGCCACTTTTTATTATCGCGAGTTGACCCCCAGCTATTCAGACACAACCGTGCGCAGGCTAGCAGTCAAATTGGATGCCCTCGGCATAACTTTTGGTTTAGAGTTAAACCTGATCAAATGCGAGGTAGACCTCCTTGGTTATAGCTCTGAAAATATACAATAATAAATGTTTAAAGCATGGGAGATCAATACTGGAACTTGAAAACGTTGGGCCTCTTTGGGACCCTTCTGGGAGCCCATAGGGTTCTTTTCTTTCCCAAATTATATTTGTCATACTCGAATCGCTGATCTATTCAAACGAACCGACGTCTTATAAGCGTTCGCTTATCAGACTGACCCTAGCCGACCTTGCAATTGCCTCGTCAATGCTAAGTGCAGAGAAACAGGGTATCCCCCTCCTAGAATTAGAAATTCAGAAGAACCTTGTGAAGTAGGCCTGGCTATTTCAAGGTGACTCGTGTACACCACTGCGACAAAGTGCAACATCGCGTCCCAACGAAGCTCCGACACACGACAAAAAACTCACCTAAACGCTATTCTACGAAAAATTAAAGCGCCTGATTACACGTGTTTTTCCGTACGCCATGGGTACACTTCTCGATTCGCAAGGTCGGCACCTTGTTATTCCTGTCAACCGGTGATAGCAAATCATCTGCCTTGACTAAGTCGTCTGAATCTTGACACATATATATATATATATATATATATATATATCACTGCGCTACCTGAAATATATTTGCATTCGATTTAAAATACGACCAGAATGTTGCCGCGACATATCCCATTTGCAACCCTATAAAGCAAGAAGGCAAGTAAGCTGGAAAACGCTCTGATATGCGACAGCCCAGAGCAATATATATATATATATTTATAATCTGGGATGTTTCAAAACTTACTGCGTTCTTTGCAATTTGCTCTCTTTGTAAACACAACAGGCTGCCAAATCCAAGGCGTGTAGAATCATGTTCGGAGGTATCGGCTCGGCCATGCGCCTAACAACTGGGTCATTCGTTTGGTGTATTTTGAGGTGGGATCTGCGTGCATCTATATACTATTCAGCTAACGCAAGAGCTCGTGTGATGTCGATTGTGTGACGATTTTTTACTATTTGGTCCAATTGAATCATTGGTCCCTTTTTCTAAACTCTACGGTGAATGGCGAGCGTTATCGCAGCATTATCCTTAATTAACTTTGCCGGACATTTTAGACGGCATCGGTGCGAGTGAACTCTGATTCCAATAAGACGGTGCTACAAGCCACACACACCCGGTGAAACAATTGAGCTTTTGAGAATGAAGTGACCCGGACGGGTAATCTCGCGTATTGAGGACACTCATGACCTTCACGGTATGGCAATTTAACGGCGTTATACTTTCTCCTGTGGGTTTTCCTGAAGAGTAAAGTATACGCAAATAATCCCCGACTATCAGCGATGACGATGACGAACACTGAAGCGTGTATGGATGTCACTGAGTCTGACTTACGTGAAAAAGTGCAAATAAATTGATTACACAGGTTGATCCCGTACACAGCTTGTAAAAACCAAAAAGTCATTACCTCACCGATGTTATATTTGATTGGTATTGGCTTATACTTTGGGATTATCGGCAGCATATATAATATATATATATATATATATATATATGCTGCCGATAATCCCCAAGTAACTGAAGCTGCGGCCAACTGGGCAATACTTGTCTACATTAACTAAAACATAGTAAGAGTACAATCCCAGATCAAGGAAAACACTCTAGAATAAACACTTTCGTAATAAATATGGAGTTCCCAGAGATTTATTACGAAAATGAAATTCAAAATGTCGAAGCCAGCACACAATAGCACAGAATTCTTCACCGAGAAGTTGGACTGAATTGTGGAGTTTGCAGGAATTTGGATTTGCTATGGTAGGCGGCATTCCTCTTGCGCTGTGCCTAAGACGTCGAAAAACTATCGTAAATTACCCACGAGCTAGATCCAATCCACAGTGACTTCCTTCAGATTTCGACCTGGACCGCCCGCGGTTTAATAGTGAGGCTAACAAGTGTAATTGTGGTATTAATAAGATAGATTCTACAAATGTTGCAGCTCCAAAAAGCCACGTTCGATACTTAACGTTTCTGCCATTTTTCGTTCCTCGAATAGACCCGGCATTAATAGCAAGCCACATAAAAGGTTCCCTAAACAACAACGTGAAAGAAATTAGTAGCTTTAAGCACAAAGAGGGCAATAACTGTACTAGGAAAATAGACAAAACGCTCCGAATGCAAAAACATCCGACCTGCCTCAAAAGTGCGTCATTGCAAAAAGGCCAAGACGTTGACGTCTAGTGTGAAGACCCGTATCGTTGTCGCAATGTCGAATTTGACCATATTTGACATACTCTGGATCAGCATCTTCAATTCTAATCGGTATTTTTTTGGTTAAAATATTAAAATAAATTTGTTTAAATAACCTCCGATTAGGCCGTTGTCGAAACTAGGTTGCCTAAGCATGTAGCACAGTAGATTCAGGCTTATCGAATAAAAAATGGGTTCAGCGTTTTAAATTTTTTTATTAAAATTGCGTTAAAAGGTACCTGTATATGCTCGTTTTCGTTTAGCAGTTCAACTAGAATAATTACTATTCAGTTCTATACGTATGCCAGCGTAATTATTACAGAAGGTTGTCATATTTTCCATATTTCACTATAACGTATCTTACTTTGAGCCACTAACCTGTTTGGGGCATATCTGTTGAAGGTACTCGATGAGAGGTTGATGCTGGCCCGCCGTGTAAAAACGACCCTTTCCTTGGCTGTAGAGCCATTCGGCCTTTAGGCTGAGATCGAGAAGAGAAAGCCTACTGTTAATATTGAATATAAATAGATACTTGTTTCAAGGCAAATAAGGTTTTAATCTAAATTCGCTTCATGCACGCCAATCTTCTAGAACCAGGTACGTACTTGAATTTCTCCATGGATATTGTCTAAACCAAGACAGCATATACATGTAAGTGTGCGCTCGTAAGCCTTAATCTATCTTAAACTATTAACGCACAGCTAGAACTTAAACTAGAGCGCCCTATAAATAAATGTCTGCAGGTCAGCCATGAGTGTAACTTTTCCATACACCAATTTTCCATACACCAATGTGAAAAATATTGCGTACGAAGGCAGAGAGTTACCATATCATGCCGATACTAGATATACTAAATCGGGTCGCTTGGATTGAAATGTGTAACTAATTGTGTTATATATATATATATATATAAGGACAAAACACATAAATCATGATTATATATCGTAGTTTATTTAATTTTCATTATACGCATTTAGAAGTAACCACTGTTCTTCCTATGGCTATCTTAGCACCACCATATATCTTACATAGTATATTATATGGTAAGAATATTGTATATATGATATATTACGGTATGTTATATGTATGATATATTATATAGAGATATACTAATTATTTAGATTAAACAGTAAGGGGATGGACGAGGAGGACAGAACGGAGACGCAGGGCGTCGAAGGGAATAGGAAGAGGGTGGCTATTGAATCTCCAAAAAGGGGAGAAAGCCGCCAAGTGTGCCAGGGATGGGGAGGCTGTGAGAGAAAAGCAGCTCCAAGAGGTCCTTCAAGTGATGCGGCAACAAATCGGGCAAACGCCTAATCTGTGTAAGGCCAGTAACACGAAGATCGAGCTCAAGGAGCTGTCTCAAAAGCTTCCCAGGACCCTGGAACGTCTAGAAAGGTCTTGGAGGACAGAGGGAAGGCCTACCGAGAAGTTAGGTCAGCTGATGAGGAAGAGATAGAACAGCTTAGAGGGGAAGTCGAAACTCTACGAACAAACGAGTGCAGACTGAGGGTAGAGCTCGAGGGTCTAAGAGAAAACGGGGTACAGGAGAATAGGGAAGACATCCAACGAGACAAGATAAGCGAGCGGGTAAAAGGCCTCGAACTCCTATGCGCACGTTGTCACGGGGAGCTAGATAAAGATAGGGCCAAGGAGCTGGAACTAGAAACAGAGGCCACGGAGATAGAAAATAGTATAGAAAGGGCAAGCACTCCGGAAGAGCTGGTGAGAGCCGTCAAGGGACACTGGCCTGAGAGGGTGATTAAACACTTAAAGGTCACCACTGACGCCCTCACCACTCAGAGGGAGGTTAGGGTAGCGGTTATCACTAAAGGGTCAGATTCGGATAAGGGTTTAATAGAGGGGCTGGCGGCACAGTTTCCCACGCTAGCAGCGGTGGCTGACATGAGCGCAGGGACGGCTGCTGTTCTTAAAATAGCGACGCCGTCGAATTCTTAGAGGGTTCAGGAAACCAAGCGGCCTCTCAACGGTACTTGGTAGTGGGAGTGATAAACCCGGAAGAAGAACTAGGGACCACGACCCTGGGGGTGCTCCAAGCTGTCGTGGGAAAAGCGCTGGGGCTGGCTGGCGGGGAGAAACCCCCGTTGATGCACGTCACAAGGGAGCGCCGTACACAGACGCTTCTACAGGCTCTGGAAATCTGCTGCCGTAAGACCGGCGACGGCAGTGGCCTCCTAGAGGTTTGTTCGAGGCAAACAAGGAAGACCGGAGCCAAACCGGAGACTACCACCCGGGCGGAGCAGGGAGCAAGGAGCACCCTCAGGGTTAAGGTCGAAGAGGGAAAAACCTTCGCCGACACTCTCCGGGGTGTTAGAGAACAAGTCAGGCAGCAAGAAGGCGCCGGGATAACGGTTAGGGGGGTAGTTAAAAGTAAGGAGGGTGACCTTATAATTAGAATAGAGGAGAGTGAAAAGGGCGCAGGAGAAAAAATGGCGGCGGCCATTCGGGAATCTGCGAAGATGCAGGCCGACTGCCGAGAGCTTAACCAGGGGCAGACCATCGCCCTGTGGGGGATTGACCCACTCTTGGACGGGGAGCAGGTCGAAAGCGAACTGCAAAAGGCCTTGCAGCTTCCGGCCGGCGCCAAGATCACAGCTACCGAGCCAAGGCTCGGAAGAGCTGAAGTTTGGTACGCACTGGTCACGGCGTCCCCGGCGGCGGCAAGAGCCATATGCTCCCGCAAGACCCTTAAGCTGGGCTCGAGGTGGTGCAGACCTGAGGAGTGGATTAGGCTCCCCAACTGCTACAAGTGTCATAGGCCGGGCCATAAGGCCCAAGACTGTAAAGCAGAGAGCCAGGTGCCTCGGGTATGCCACAAATGTGGTGAACCTGACCACCTGGTAGCCAATTGCAAAGCAACGACACCAAAGTGTCTGGTCTGCGGAATAGAGGGGCACCGAGCGGATAGGATGTCTTGCCCGGCCTATAGGGAGCAAGTCGAGCAGCGGCGAGAGGCCCGAAGGGGCGTCGCCAAGGGACAGGTGGATGGCAAGGAGACCCAAGTAGAAGCCCAAATAACCAAGAAGAGCAATAAAAAGGGGAATAAAGACAAGGGGGCTAAAAATAAGAAGAAAACCGTTATCCCAGCAGAGGACGGAAAGGGTGATTGGAACTTAGTAGGTAGGGGCCCTTTATCCGACCAATGTTAAAGATACTTCAGGTAAACCTTAACCGCTGCAGGGCGGCGCATGACATGCTCGATGAGATAGTACGCAGAGAGTCTATAGGTCTCTGCCTGCTTTCCGAGCCAAACATAGCGATCACCAAGCGGAAGGCAGACTGGGTATCTGACGCAGAGGCGGATACCGCAATCTGGTGGACGGGTTCCGAGAGAAACCTCGCGATTAGGGGCGGGGGGGTCGGGGAGGGGGTTCTCCTGGCTGGAGATTGACCGGGTAGGGGTCATCTATAGCTGCTACTTCTCTCCCAACAGGGAGGAGGAGGAATTCGAGGAATTCCTCGAGGAACTTGCCCAGAGCGCGGGGGCACATGCAGGTAAGAGGGTAGTGATCACCGGGGATTTTAACGCAGCCAGCATAGCATGGGGTAGCCGAACCACAACTAGACGGGCCCAAACTTTACAGGAGTGGATGGCTGAAAAAAGTCTAATGGTTCTTAATGACGGAAGGGTCCCCACCTTTTCCAGAGGGAGCCAGACGGCCTTCATTGACCTAACAATGGTCAATGAGGCGGCCTTTCCACTGGTGGTAGAGTGGAGGGTGAGGGAGACGGAGGAGACCATGAGTGACCACAGATACATCTGTTTCACCATCAGTACCCCCGAGGTGGCCCTCGCCCCGCCCCCTAGTAAGAGATGGCAGATGCGGAAACTTGACGCCAAGATTCTAGTGGCTGAAATAGACGAGGGTTGCAAACAACTGGGAGACACGGTGGGGGATGAATATCAAATAATTAGCATACTCTCTACAGCATGCGAGAAAGCTGCTCCCTCACAACACCATGGGAGCCGCCACCCTCCTAATTACTGGTGGAACAAAGGGATCGCAGCTGCCCGCAGGGCTTGCATTAGGCTAAATAGGATTTTCACGAGAACACGCAGCGGTTAACGCAAAGAAAACGACGGGTGGGATTTTACGGGGAGCGAGAGACCGCAAGAGCTGAATCCCAATTGACGGAGTACAAGGCTGCTCGATTGAGACTCCGAGGACTCATCGCCAAAAGTAAAGCCCGAGCGGAGAAAGAGCTGATAGACGCGGTGGAGAGCGACGTATGGGGCCTGCCGTACCGAATAGTTATGGCCAAACTCCGGAGACCTCCCCCGAAACTCCCCCCGGATGTGCTGCGGGAGACTGTAACCGGTCTTTTTCCGGCACAGCCGCGGAGAGAAAACGAGGAGTTCTCGGTCACCCCGGAAAACATTCCGGAGGTGACGCTGGAGGAGGTCGAACAAGCCCGGAATCGGTTGGCAACTGGTAAAGCGCCCGGCCTAGACGGAATTCCCCCAGAGGTAGCGAGGCTACTGGTCAAAAGGTGGCCTAAGGTCTTCCAAGACCTTGCCAACAAGCTTTGAGAGAGGGGAGATTCCCGAGGCTGTGGAAAAGGGCAAGCCTGGTTCTAATCCCCAAACCCGGGAGGAAACTTCGGCTTACCGGCCCATATGCCTCATTGACGCCATGGGTAAGCTCCTGGAGAACGTTATAGTCAAGAGACTAAACGACGAGATTCAGGAAAAGAACGCCCTATCAGATGCCCAGTACGGCTTCCGGAAGGGCAGATCCGCATTAGGGGCTCTAAAGAAGGTTCTGAAACGGGCGGGTGAGGAGACTATGAAGACCCCTAAAACAAGGGGATTCGTGCTCCTGATCCTCCTGGATGTCAAAAATGCCTTCAACACAATGAATTGGAAAGTAATTGTGGAGGCGATGAAGAGGAAGGGCTTTTCCCTCTACCTCCGTCGAATGATTTCATCCTACCTGGATGACAGAGGCTTGGTTGCAGGGGGGCAGGAGTACGAGGTTACTGCCGGAGTCCCACAGGGCTCGATTCTAGGACCCGTGCTCTGGAACATAGCTTACGACGGGGTGCTCGAGATCCCAGGTCTCCCGTATGGGGTGGAGACGTTGGCGTACGCCGATGACCTTGCACTCATGATAACGGCCAGGACCGAAAGAGCCCTGGAGAAGCGCCGCCAATGAGGCCTTGTCAATGGTGTCCGAGTGGATGGAGTCCCATCACTTGAAACTGGCACCCGACAAGACGGAGGCGATGTACCTAACAGGCAGAAAGAGGACGACCGGCATTAACCTCGTGATGGCGGGCCACCCGATAGAAATCAGAAAGAAGGTAAAGTACCTTGGGGTCATGCTAGACACCGGACTGACCGGATCGGCACACGTTAAGTACGTGGCCGAAAAGGCCCAAAGGGTCTCCCTGAACCTGGCGCGGATCATGCCTAGGGTCGGTGGGGCGGCTGAGGTGAAAAGAAGGCTCCTGGCCTCGGTGGCCGAATCAACGGCGCTATACGCAGCCCCAGTCTGGGGGGACATGGCAATGCGGACGGCGAAAAATAGGGGGGCACTAAGGTCGACCCAACGAACGCTGGCAATCAGGGTAAGCCGGGCGTATCGAACAGTCTCGACCGAAGCTCTCCTGGTCCTAGCCAAAATGCTGCCATGGGACCTCCTAGTGGCTGAACGAAGTAAAATGTATCTAGACGAAGGTCTGGATCTTACCAGGGCCAGGAGTGCCACCATATCGGCCTGGCATGAGGAATGGGCGCAGGTAAGACCCGGTGTGACCACAGGGAGCTGGACCAAGAGTCTGATACCGGACCTCAGGGTATGGTATGACCGCCGACACGGAGAGCTTTCCTACTGGACGACTCAGGTTCTGACCGGACACGGCCAGTTCCAGAGCTACCTGTCAAGGATCAAGAAGGCCATCAGCGATATCTGCGTACTGTGCGACTCTGGAGAAACGGACAACGTAGAGCATACTGTTCTGCGGTGTGATGCTCTCAGGGAAGCACGGGACGCAGCACCAACCGCTGTGAGGGGCCGACCCATCAAGGAGGTGGTCTCCCATATGATGACTTCGGCGGAGGCATGGAGGGAGGCGTCGAACTTGTTCGACGCTGTTTTGACACTCAAGACAGCCAAGGAAACGGCCAGGCGGGAGAGGTTTGAGCGGGTCTCTCGGGAGAGTGGTCGAGACGAGGAGCCGAGGGAGGGGGGAGGGGGTGGGGAGCAGCCAGGCCCTCATGGTCTCGACGCACCCTCACAGGACGGATTACAAAATGGCATCCCCCTATCCAACCGCAGGTAGACATGCGGGATGATAGTCAGGGATAGAGCTGATTGAAGGAGAACGGCAGGGACGCCTCTCCCACGGTTTCGATGTAATGCCAAAGTAATACCGAGCCTGGGGGGGTGGGGAGGAATCCGGGTTTAGTGGGTTTGCGAGTCTCACACTAGTCACGCAGGCTGCTAGTGGCGCATGTGCATCATGCATTACCAAAACCTCCCAGAACAAAAAAAAAAAAAAAAGCATGTGACGGTTAGAGATTGCTGGGCCCAACGGGTTGCATCGGCTGGGTTTAGCCAGCATTCTATGGGCCGCAGTCTGGGACTCAATTCTAAGTACATCGCTCTCTCTATCTCCCCCACCCCGCAGAGAGATGGGCGAGCTCGTGCTTGGAAAGGGTATTTCTGCAGGACCCCTGCTGAGTCTGAGGCACTATAAATGGTCGAGGACGTCCACAATCAAAGTCATCTCTGGATGAGCAAGCTTGAACGCGACGATTCAGCAGTCTTCGGACATCCTTAACTTTCGGTCGTGTTGTTACTACCTCTGTCGTCTTCTGCGTGCTGCAGGTGGCCCTGGCTATGCCTTACGTGACAAAATCTCTCTACAAAACGAAAACGAAGAAAGCGGGGGAAACCCAAAAAACCGTAGTGCTCAAGAAAACAATATTTTTTGGCTAAGATGAATAGCTAGTCCACTTAAGCATGCAAGGACGGCAACAAATTGCTAGAAGGTGAAGAAAAAGTCTAGCTGTAGCTGCACATCGGACTTTCAGAGGCCTTCGTTGACGCACGTCGTTGTTAGCCGGCATTATTGTCGACTTTTGGCTTAGATTTTCTTGTGGAAACCTGGAAAATAAAGTCGCGAGAGTTGTTATTTATTAGCAAATTGCGTCGTTCTTTTATTCTATTATTGCTAGACGTGACAAATTTTAATGTATATATACATATTGCTTTTAATAATATGTATATATACATTAAAATTTGTCACGTCTAAAACGTGTCCAACATTCATTACTCAACGTCGTAAACCACTTGTATGACAAACTCAGGAGCAAAGCACGGCAATTGCTTATGTTAAATAGAATATATTGAATGTGCAATACTTATGTCTTAAGCAGCAACGGCTGTTGAAAATTTTCTTTATAAGAGGGTCAACATTCACTAATATTTTTTTCTGGCAACATTTTAGCTGTTATTACGGACGACACAGTGCATTTGAAGATTGATCAAAACATGCATTCAGCTAACATAATGAGTCCCGTTTTTGATAATAATAATAATAATAATAATAATAATAATAATAATAATAATAATAATAATAATAATAATAATAATAATAATAATAATAATAAAAGCAAAAAAGAGCAGAGAAATCTTAGACGAGCTTGTTTCCCGAAGAGACCGCGCCGTATTCTTAGCGGCACAAGATAACTTCAGTGGGGGTTGGCCTAAAGCCTTACCCTCGCCTCAGCTCGGCACCATGCTTAATCCCAACTCTTTCCGCATGATGTTAGCACTTAGAATCGGCGCTAGCGTCTGCGAGCCGTTTCAGTGCAAGCTGTGTGGGGAGATGGTAGATTCTAGTGGCCTACACCCACTGAGTTGCCCGAAGAGCGCCGGTTGATCGTCCAGACATGCTGAACTAAACGATGTGATGATAAGGTCATTTAGAAAAGCCGGTATACCATCTACACTTGAATCGAGATGTTTAGTGTCCGCTGGCGAAGAAAGACCTGATGGGGTGACCATTGCATTATGATCACATGGGAAGTCCCTAGCTTGGGATGCAACGGTTTCGTGCACAACCGCGGCTCCCTATTTACACCACAGCTCCGTTGAGCCGGGGTCGGTAGCAAAGCACGCGGACGCCAGAAACGGGTTAAATATGCTGGACTGGAAACAAGATATATATTTGTGCATATCGCCATGGAGACACTAGGACCAATCAGCAAGCGAACCGAAGCATTTCTCAAAGATTTAAGTAAGCGAATTCAGGAGGTCACGAACAACCGAAGAGAGGGTCAATTTTTGAGGCAAGCGTTGTCCTTGACCGTTTGCAGAGGGAACGCGGCATCTATTTTAGGCGCTATGGTTCAGACCTCACAACTGTACCATTGTTTAACGTGTAATAATAATAATAATAATAATAATAAGATTCGCTTGCAGCATGTTTATTTGGCACTTAACATAGCTAACCTTGGAAATACTTAAAATTACACTTTATCAAAGATAGGAGTCATAGTAGCAATAGACATAACGCGTAGACGCTTCGACAAATTTTTGTCAAGTTGTCGGGAACATGTTCGTCTAGCCGATTCCTTTTGCGACTAATTTACAGGTTCAACCGCACAGTGGGCCTAATAGCCTTTAAGTCGATTCTAAAAACGACTTGCTAACCATCAAAGCGCATACCTTATCTTTGGAGCCAATTGCAGCAATGATGTTAGAAAATAAACCACATATATTCACCACTTATCTGCGGAGTATGCAGATTTTATACAATCACAGCTGACGACGTACAATAGTTGCCTGTGTACACAAGTCACGTCTGCTCATGTTTAAAGAGATTACGCCCTCTCTCATTCAGATGCAGTAAGTTAAATATATGCCGTGAAGCATAATAATAATAATAATAATAATAATAATAATATAATATATATATATTATTATTATTATTATTATTATTATTATTATTATTATTATTATTATTATTATTATTTTATTCAGTTTTTTATGCAGTTATAACAATTGTGAGGTATGGTCGTTTAAGCCAGGCCTGTTTTGTTCCCTTGTCAGTTCATTGCGCCTATGATTGAAGCCATGTTCCCTCTACAAACGGCCAAAGACATCATCTGTCAACATGGCCTCGCGTCGATCACCCGTAACGCCTTCTATGCGTTTTCCGATATCTTTCAGGATTTTTGCTGTACCTGTGCTGATGGGGCCAAGTGTCTCCAATGTGATGGGCACAAAGTGGTAGCTTCTTGATAGCTCGAGGTACTTCTTTCGTTTTTCAGAATCCGCGCGCTCTGCTACCCATCCAGATTCGACTGCACTGTGACATAAATACGACAAGACCGCCGTGCATGAAACCGTAATATCCCATACAAGACTTTTTCCGTGTGACCATAGCGGGATGGTGACCCCGTCAGGCCGCAGCTCATTGCAGCCATTGAGACCCTTTGGCTCGGGTGTAGATGGTATCCCTGCCCTTCTAAGAGCTCTTTGTACTATGGCGTTGAGTTCAGCGTGTCTCGTGAGTCTGCCGGGACTTTTCAGATTTATTATTATTATTATTATTATTATTACAAATTTTAATTACGTATTGCAAGCAACCATGTTTTCATGAGTCTATCGCTCGTCGATCGCATTTAAAGGATGTTCATCGTTGTTTTTAGTCTGGCTTAGGAAATACTGTGTAAATATTTTTCTTTGTTTCTTTTTCTACAACTTGTAGAAGTTTTCTAATTTATGTACAGTGGAGTTAAATAAAATAACTTGAAAATTCCAGACGATGTGGCTGCGGCTGCCAAGGCGTACTAACCTCGCGCTTTGGAATCACTTAAAGTCATGTCGCTTCTTGGCAAATAGATTTTTAAATAACACACTTGGCTCTTAGCAAGAAACGCTTATGTTAGGGCTTTGTTACGATGGAGACCAGATACTACAGCCTTGGTTGTCAATAACCCATACTTAACTAAAAATAAAAATTAGACACCTTATATAAAATCAACGAAAAAGGCTTTGTGGTAATTTACCCGACTCTCGGACCAATTCGTCAGATGTCGGACCAGCCGTGACTCTAACACAGTAGCTCTTCAGGGTAAACGAATACGACATGAAGCAGTTCTGTTCCCAACAACAGGCCACAGTACGAGGGCAGGAACGTAGGTAGTGTCTTCTCTAGGATCAGACGCCGTAGCTTTATGCTCTGCCTTCTAAAATTACAAGTACCTTGCCGCACAGATTAAAGTGAATCTGTAGAGACCCCGAATACTGCGGTAAACAACTTCACAACGCGGGCAATCGCAAGTATAAATTGATTGGAGAAACCTGCACTTTGCGCCGGAATAGCATGCTTTACATCAAAAGTTGCGCCGGGAGCTTTAAGCTGTCCCTTACCGCGCCCTAAAGGGCTACAGAGGAGTTTAAGGCTATAGTATCGGCCAAAAATCGTTGAAGTTGGCCTTAGATTTAATCGCGCCGATGCTATGACAGCGCATTGCTTAGAAGCTCTAACCAAGCGTTGCGTGACAAAGTTGTAAAATACTCCAACTCAGTGCACTTTGTCTTAAGACACGAGTATCGTTAAAGCACATTAAGTTGAAGCGTGACAGTGATTTTTGTCCCACTCTGAGTGAGTCAGTTGTACAAATATCGACTCCATCTTAACGAATCCGTGTTGGATTCGTCGGAGTCAGGCTGGAACCAAGGAAACGAATAAACAGGGTGTATACAAACGTTATTATCGTAGTAAGGAATTGTAAAGCTCGTTAAAGCAAATATGTTTTCCAATGGAACATGGTCTCTGAGAAGCCTTGTTTCGGAGATAACATTTCATATGAGAGTTAAATACCTACAATTTGTGACACAGAAACACGACGGTGTGCTTAGTTTCTGTTAGGAGGACTGGTTGTCTCGCAACAGCACTCAATATGCTCCTATGTCGGCAAAAACACTAGTGTCGCAAATTGTAGTAATTCAACTCTCATATGGAAAACAAGATTTGCTTTAACGAGCTCTACAACTTTTACAACGATGATAAAAACTTTTGTATACATCCTGTATATTTGAATGTGCAAACAGTATTGATGGTTTTAGTGGCAGGCACTGGTAAGCGAATGCACCCGCTTAGTCTATAACAATGCTTACATTCACGTGCCCCCTGATTTATCAGTCCGTGTGACAAATTTGGTCTTTATATATATATATATATATTCATGCTTCCACTTGAGTACAAAATAAACACAATCTGCAAATAATCGACAAATACCGTAACTTTATTTACCAGTTTTCTTAATGCCAAAGCTAAAACAGAAGTTGACATTAATGTCGATGGCCAAACTTTGTCAAATAAAAAAGTGCTAGTATGAAATAGTAGTGTTAACGAAGCCGTGGTTGATATAAACCTGACTGTTGAACTTTATTTGAAACGCGTGGGCGTGCTTAGCTCGGATGCCCCGCTAAGTGTGGTACGTTTTGCAACCGCACCAAGTCGAGTGCGTTCATTAAGTCTGATGCACCCTAACATCTCCCTTCTTTTACTCTTGAAAATGTAATCGATTATTTTTAATTTGTTGGTGCGAGAACTTATTATTGATTTATTAGTGTTAGTTGCTTGGTTAATTAGTTGTACGCTCTCTGTGCAGCCCGTTGTCGGTTTCAAATGGATTTGGGTGACTTGACGGTGATTGGCAGAGACCAACTGTTTCTCACTCGTTGGTAGTTGGCAACCGGCGGGCAGGCACCCGAACGGATTCTCTGCCTACGATGGTCCATCAGATTGTTTTATTGACCACCACTCCAGTAACGCCATGTACAGATTCTCGTTGTTTAGCCGCGTCTTGTTTACTCTTCGTTTTGCTATTTTGACGGCGCTTTCGGCCTTACCGTTGGCCTGGCGGTAATGGAGCAAACTCCTCACGTGTTTTGTTTGGCACTCTGCACAACATAGTTGGAATTCTCGAGCCAGCGTCGTCATCAGCGTCGGTGCGTATCTCACACCGGTCGTTTGTGGCGACAAATTTTTTTCTTGATGATCTGAGCGGTAGTAGTGTCTTTGTTCATCTCGTTCAGCTCGTCCAGCTCGAAGTAATCACTGTCCATCCACTGTAACCAGATCTGTACTGTAACCCCTGCCAAACAAATGCGTCCTGCCACGGTCTCTGTGGAATCGGCTTGTTCATTAGCGGCTCAGCTCGTTGTTTGATGTGAAATGACCTGGAAGACAGGACAGCGAGTTACGTAGCTTTTCATGTCGTTCTTATTTTTGGCCAGAACACTGTGTTTTTGGCTCTACGGCACATCGCATCTAATCCTAGATATGATTTATGCATCCGACGGAGAAACTCTGGTCTCAGACTCTGTGGAGAAACGACTCGGTAGACAGCACCGTTGTAAGATTTTAACAGGTATATTTTTCTTTTGCGCAGGCCAAACGTCCTGAATCGCCTTGATAAGCATTTGCACTGGTGCTCTATTTGCTGCTGAGGTTTCGACATGTTGCACCAGTGGGTGATAGATATGACTAGTTGAGCTGTGATCTATTTGTTCGAGGTTCACTGTCCACACGTCATCGGGTTCAAACTTAGTCTTCAGGGGGTGTCTACTTAATGCATGGGCTACGAGGTTCGTCTTACCAGATATATACCTAACCCTGAGTTCAAACTTCATTAAATTTAACCTCATTCGTTGCAAACGTTTAGGGCAGGTGTCAAGACGTTTGGCGAATATACTTTCTACTGGTCTGTGGTCTGTCTGTATTGTGACCATCGGCATCCCGTAGATGTAGTATTCCGGCTTCTTGCACGCGAGTGTCAGTGTTTCCGTCAGCTTTTTCTTCATTGTGACGAACACTGCTTGCTGCTGGTCATTTGGTGCCGTCATCTCTTTGAAGGCTTTTATTTTATCGGCATTAACTTTTAATCCGTCCTTTGTTTATGACATGACGCATGACTTTTTTTTTACCGTGCGGCATACCCATATGGAGCTTGCCCCTATTAAAGCGTAGTCCAACTTCTCGAGCGCGTTGGAATAGGGACAGCAAGTTCTTGTTGTGGTCTTCGATTGCTTCGAGAGCTGTGTGTCTTTCACCCTATACAATTGTGTCATCTGCTACCACTGAGACATTTCTGATGCCGCCGTAAGCTTGTACTTGACGTCTCTGACATTCTTTCGGGTGCTGATGAGATTCTTTGGGGGACCCGGCAATGCGGTATCGCCGATTGGCGTCCAGAATGTTGTGTTTTGGCTTTCCGGACTTAAGGCCATCTGATAGAAGCCATCTCGAGCACCGAAAATACCTTAGTTTTGTTTAGGCCGTATAAAGTATCGTTGAGTGTCGGCATCCGGTATCTTGGTCTTTGGATGAGTTTATTTAACGCGTGTGGGTCGAGTACTAGCCTGAGTTTTCGGCCAGGGCAGTCCACCGCCACGAAATCCGATGCCCATTCAGTCGGATAGTTAAATTTCTCTATCATTTTTGTTGTTCTAGTTCTTTTATGCGACGCACGGTAGCGTCTGCCAAGGCTTAGAGGCTGCTGTACTGGGCGTGCATTTTTGTTCACATGTGTTTGCGGAGAGATAGTTTCGACTACTTTGTCGATCACCTGGAATTTCACTTGTTTTTGTTCGGTGGCTGATGATGCGACAATTTCAACTGAGCCCATCGTAATCGCCTTGGAGTTGCCATACACTTCCAAGGGAGCGCGATAATTATGGTCAATTGTCATATTTCCTAACACCGCCATCAGTCGGAGAAAATTCGTTGTAACTCATGACGTCACATGTCGAGCCAGTGTCTCAGAGGACGCGCAGCTGGGCATTCTGATCAACTCCGATATTGATTGTTGCAAACAATTTCCGTTTAGGCACCTTTCCGATCGTCTCGATGTGGTACGTGTCTCCTGAGTCACAGTCATCATTGTTGTCGTCGTGGGTTGCTTCCTTGTCACCTATTGCGCTTCCATTGCCGACCTATTGCATTGAGACAGAGTACCATCTTAACCTTATCTGTCCGGCAAAACCAACTTCGAGAACAGTCTACTGACATATTTGAAGAAGTCAGAGAATCATATACTAGACCTTAAGACTTTAATCTGAAAACAACAGGCAGAAAACAAATAATTATAAGATACAAGTTTATTTCACCAGAAATTGGTAGATATTACCTCAAATCCATGTCGGCTGATAACGTCTTTCACTACCGCATGCGTTCGAACCAGCTTCTATTTCGTTGCATTGCAGTATGTAAAGGCATGTATATTGGTGGTAGCCATGTCAGGTAAGTCTGCAGAGTGCCCGTCTGTTCACTTGCATTCCCTGCTTCCAACGGTCTGTCGTGAATGCAGGACCGTCAGTGAACTTCTCTATGGCAAAGCTCAAATTACGCTTTTCTCTGTATGCGCGATATTGCTCTACGACGAATGGGCTAAAAACGTATTTGTCCAAGATAAGATCTTCCACAAAGCTTCG
>QVRM01004920.1:0-174910 GCA_003439945.1 Dermanyssus gallinae | reverse complement strand
CAGTTGTATACCAGGCGTTATCAGTCATCGGTGTTTTCGATCAGGCTTTATTGGACATTCCCAGAAACCAACTTACACTGTCCTACCTGAAAATATTTAAGATTTCCAGATGTTGACCGGTTTTGCTCTTAAACATAATCACTTGGAGAGTAGCGGCTTGATTCCTTCAATTGTAAATCATGCCTGCCTTCAGCAGTGCTGCGACCGCGGTCGCCTCCGTTATCCCCCGTTGACGTATATACTTAGATATATATATATATTTAACGCGAATGAATTTTAACGTCACAAATGTGCTGAATAACTAAGGCTTATATTTACTGTGAAATAAACATACTGAGATATATATATATATATATATATATATATATATATATATATATATATATATATATATATATATATATATATATATATAATATATATATAAGGCAAACTCTTTGGAAATACACGATGACTGTTATGCAGACAATCCAATAGTGAACTTTGCAAACTGAATTACGGAGTATTTTTGGCGTCCAAAATGATTGCCAGTCGTATATGCAGGTAGTTCAATAAGTTCTTAGAATGAGCTTTTTAGAATTCGAATTTGGCTTCCACCGCTATTAGGAACTGCAACTTTTCGACTGCCAGCAGTCAAATATTATGGTGATTGGCCGTTCCGATTTCGTTTGATCGCTTTTCCGTTGCAACGTATCGGCGTGATTTGAAAAATGGAGAAAAAAGAGTTTCAAGTGGTTATCAAGGCATTTTATTTCAAAGGTTGGAATGCGACCTAAGTGAAAACTGAGTTAGACGAGGTGTACGGTGACTCTGCGCCATGTTTTGCCACTGTTTCAACTGGATTAATGAGTTAAAAAGAGGTCGCAGGAGCACCGGGATAACTACGTTCAAAACGCCCAAAAACGGCAACTGATTAGGAAACGTGGAAAGGTGCGGAAAATCGTTGCCGCAGATAAGCGAGTGAACATTAGGGAGATAGCGGAGGCCTTGGGGATCAGTTTGGGTAGTGTGCATTTCATCCTGCACGAAAACTTGAAGATGAAAGAGCTCAGAGAAAAATGGCTGCCGCATTTGCTCAACCAAGGGCCAAAAAGACGCGCCTGTTTCGGCTTTCACAGCGAAATTTGGCCAAGATGTCGAAACATCCGGTCGGATTTTTGGCGCAGATTCATGACCGTCGATGAAAGCTGGGTCCATCACTACACTCCCGGTACCCAAGAAGCATCTTGCCAATGTGTGCACCTGATGAAGGACCTCCGAAGAGGGTGCGGACAACGGACATTAACCGGAAAGGTGATGGCTACAGTTTTTTTAAGACCAACGTAGAATAATGCTGGTCGACTACCTGAGAGCGGTAAAACGATCACAGGAGAATATTAGCAAGACTGTTAGACTGCCTTTAGCAAGAACTCATCGTGAAACGGCCCGCTTTGCAGAAGAAGGTTGTTCTGTTTCACCAGGACAATGCTCCTGCACACAAAGTCCCGGCAAGCATCGGCAAAACTGGCCCAACTGAGGTTCGAACTTATTGAACAACCTTCCTATTCTCCAGACCTGGCCCCCTCTGATTATTTCCTCTTCGGACATTTGAAGAATAGTCTCGGTGGAAAGCGTTTTTCCAGCAATTGAATAGGTTAAGGCTGCTGTCAATGCATATTTTCAGTCTAAAGACGCGGAATTCTACTTAAGAGGTATAAAAGCTCTGAAATCTTGGTGGGAAAAGTGTATTGAGCATCTCGGGGAGTATATCGAATAAGATAAATTTAAAAACTTGATTTGGAAATTCTTGGTTTTCATTCTAAGAACTTATTGAACTACCTGTACTTATATTCTTTATTATAGTTTACATATACCAAGCTATCGGAAGGCGACGTTTCTTTGGCGGCCAGGGTCTTAATCTCAGAAGACACGCTGGCACAGAAGCCCAGCGAGACGGCTTTGCTGTGGAATAAACACCCTCCCGCTCTTCACCTCTGTCCTGGCCTAGCCCTCCTCACGTGCCCTTGCCATCAACCACATCAGCCGACAATGTTCGGTCTGCCATAAAAACATTTTGCAAAGCTCAGCCGCGGGCCTAGATTTCATCAGACCACGGCTCTTACAAGATCTGATATCTCCCGCTCTAGGAGCTGCCGCCGACCGACTTGCGGCTGCCCTGGCCAAGGTCGTTGATTCCTCTTCGCTGGGGTTCGCCACTCTCTGAATGGAGACCGCTCATCTTTGGGGCCAGACTTTTCGGCCTTAAGAAGAGAGATGGCAGCGTAAGGCCCATCGCATGTTCATCTGCAATCCGGAGGCTGGCGGCAAAGATTGGCATCTTAGAGAACAAGGCAGACATCTCACATGCTCTTGGTGTCCATCAGCTTGGGTTTGCGACACCGAGAGGATGCGAAACCGCAGTGCACTCGACTCGGTCCTTCCTGGAGTCACGCTCTGAAACTACCCTTGTGGTCAAGGTTGACTTCAGAAACGCCTTTAACAGTATTCGGAGGGACCACTTATTGAGTGGGGTAAAAGCCTATGTCCCGAGTATGTTCCACCAGGTGGAACTAGCTTATAAAGAGCCTTCCTGCCTTCTCCTGCCGCATGATGTCATAATGTCGCAAACTGGGGTGCAGCAGGGCGACCCATTGGGTCCCC
Source organism: Dermanyssus gallinae (assembly GCA_003439945.1). Taxonomy (NCBI): domain Eukaryota; kingdom Metazoa; phylum Arthropoda; class Arachnida; order Mesostigmata; family Dermanyssidae; genus Dermanyssus; species Dermanyssus gallinae. The sequence goes on along the minus strand of QVRM01004920.1, from coordinate 172,270 downwards.
CCTGTTCTGCCTGGCTGTCAAGGAGTTGGTCGACTCTCTTGAATGCCCTCTAAATGTATGGTACTTGGACGACGGTGTTCTGGGTGGCGCCCCCGATGCGGTAATGAGGGACATCCACCGAGTCATTGAGTTTGCTGAGCGGAGTGGCCTGGTCCTAAACCCTGCAAAATGTGAGGTCCATGCTGTAGGAGGTGCTGCCGACTCCGAAGTGCTAGAGGCTCTCCCAGGGTGCAAGACCGTCGGCACGAATTTGGAGTTGCTAGGCGTCCCCCTATTCCCGCAAGAAGTTCCGGATGTCCTCGAGAGGTGGTTGGTCAAGCTAGAAAATGCAATGTCATGCATTCATTTGATAAATTCTCACCGAGGCCTTTTTCTTCTTCTGAGATCATTTTTTTCGGCCCTTCGTCTCAACTACTTGTTTCGAGGAGCAGACTGTTCGCGAGCTTCAGGAATCCTTGAACGACTCAACGACCGCGTGATGTCTACATTAGAGGCGTTGCTAAACCTCAGCCTATCCGCTTGTGCGCGCCAACAAGCTCTACTCCCCGTTCTTTGGGGGGGGGCTAGGGTTACCTTATGCGACTGTCTTATCGGAGACAGCTCTGGCAGCTTCCCTCCATAGGTTATAGCAACAGGCAAGAACCCTCCTGGATTCTGTTGCTCTCACGGACTTAGAAGCCCGATTGGAGGCAAGCCACCGCAAGGCAGTTGCCCTTTGCGGCCACGAGCCCGCCAAAGCTGGACACCAGAGAGAATGGGCAGCAATTCTTTATGAGCAAAGAGTCGGAAACCTCATTGCGGAATGCGCCACGGACGCCGATAAGGCCAGGCTGCGCGCCGTCTCCTCCAGTCTCAGGGCGCATGGCTCCACGCCATACCCTGTGCCAGATCGGAACCCTGTTGGATGACTAGTCGGTAAGGATCGCGGTCGGACTTCGTTTAGGAACAGACCTTGTGTAAACCCATGCCTGCGTCTGCGGAGACGTCGTCCAGCCAGATGGACGCCACGGGCTGTCCTGTATTGTCAGCGCAGGTAGGCGAGCAAGACACCAAGGCTTGAACGAAACCGTGCGTCCTGGAGCCCGTCGGACTAGACGGAGAGGGCGGGAAGAGACCTGACGGTCTGACCTTAACTCCGTTCGAGCGCGGATGCATGCTGGTTTGGGACGCGACAGTTACTGACTCATTAGCCCCTTTAATGGTCAGTGCTGGCGCGGCTCAGGCTGGTCATGCATCGGCTCTCGCCGAGGCAGGCAAGGTACTAGAACATCGGTTACCCGTACGAGTTTCACCCACTTGCCTTCGAGACCCTTGGCGGGCCGAGTCCGTCTACTCGCAGTTTGCTACAGAAGGTCGGGAAGCGGCTAATTCTAGCCAGCGGAGAGAACCCCCCGTAATGGTGCACACGTTCGCAGGGACCCAAATGTCATGGTCCGTCCCTGAATGATTTGAAATTGAATAAATAATAATATATATACATATATGTATATAATAAGTTTACATATATATATATATATTTTTTTAATTATAGAACCGGCTCTTCCGGCTGGCAAATTAGATTAAATTCAATAGTGCCTTATTGAGCTTTAAATTTCTAAATTTCATTTGTGTAATTATAAACATTTTAAGCTCAATGAGGAATTATTGCAAATAAATAAATTTGCCGTCCGAAAAAATCGATCCTATTAAAAAATATATATTAATATATTGGTGCTTACCAATGGCAAACATTTTGGACGTTAAAATACTCCGCAAATTTCGTTAAACGCAAGTATATGGCAAAGGTCACTACTGCATTTCTGCTCTACTTTATACGATTTATTCTATTAGGATAGGGTGTGTTTCGATAGATAGTTAATAGCAGATTACATCTAATATTAGGTTAGCGCGAAATGTACTCAAAACCGTCTAAGCCTCTTTTTGTATCGACTTTGACAATCGACAGATCAGCTGGTGAAAAAATCGATACTACCATTAGTCGTCACTTTGCTGATATGCGTATTGTGACAGTTCGTGGTGGCACCGCCACTTCTAAAAAAGTAAAAATCGTAATTTTCAATAAAAATGCGAACATAATGTGCTGGCAACGCTGCCCTGGTCCGCGTCCGTATCTTCTATTATACTTAATTATCTCCACTCGCTATCATATTGTATGAACGTTATAGGCTAACATAGCGCCCATGAGGTTGAACATTATGTATTGTATTGTCTTATCAACCAAAATTCTTAAACATTATTTTCAGAAAATGTATTGGTACTCAATTAAAGGCTGTTCGAGAATCTCTACATGCTAGCATATATAACTTTCCTTTTTTTTTGCGTAGCGTTTGATAGATGACGTGGTGTAGTATGACATGGTTAAGAAATTTCACTGCATCCGTGGTAATTCGCCGTCTAGTTGTTTAGCCGGGATCATATCATTTGCAGCAAAGCTCACATCTTTTGTAGTCTATAAACGACAAGTGATGTCAACATCTCATAAGGGGTGCTAGCCTGAGCAGGGTCCCTGTAATTGCTTGGATTTACTTAGATCCTCTTGCGTTTAAAATCGCCAGAAAACCCCTTGTGACTTTTTCAATTGGACCCAATGTCTCAAAGGCGATTGATTGAACGATGAAGTTTTGCTCAAATTCACGATATTTAGCCATCTTGCGGTCTTCAGCAAGGCGAGCGGCTGCTTTCGCATGTAGCCAACGTTCAAGACATGGTGACGTCGTACAGGATGCAGCGGTTTTCACTCCATGGAACTAGAGTGAGGTCATCTGGACGCAGTGAGGTGTTTGCTGACAGACCCACCGGCTCTTCGACTGCACGTATGTGGGCCGACTGCACTACCGGGTGAATTACGTCGCTCAGGACCGAATGTCTTAAGAGTTTACCGGCGCTACTCATGCAAGCAAGGGCACGTTTACCCGTAGAAGACACCGGCATGTCGCAACTTGCACAATGATGTGTAAAGCAGACTGATTCTTCGAAAATCAGACCGAAGACGATGCAAAGTGTGATATTGTCTCCGAATAAATTGTTGCGGTGTTTCTACAAAATGTAGTGCACAAATGAGCGCCGAAAGACGTGCGGCCCTCTGAAGCCAATCTTCAACCGAACTGTCGAAGTCAGCATAATTGCATGGCGTAGCGGCCAGTAGCAAATACAAACCTTGCCATATTTGAATATTTCTCAATCTAGGTAGTCATAGAGCACCTGGTCTATTTACTCCAGGGGATCACAATTCAAGACAGCCATTCTTATATTATATCACATTTACCGAGTACAATTGATTGATTCCGCTCGTACCTAAATCAAGAGTAAACGCTGTGTGAGTTGGGTTGCGTAGACACCGGCGCACCCCAGCGTTCGGAGCTCGGTCCTGTAGTGTTTTTAATTTTTAATAGCTGTACTCTCTTAAAAACTCAAATGGAGAACTTAGGCTTTTTTGCCTCAATGTCTCCAAGATATGTTCGAAGTTAGTCGAAGTAGCGTAATACCGAGCGTAAAATCCTAACGACTTTGTTAGGCAACCTCGAATTAGGTATCTTGGGAATGCGCTGTAACAAATTGCTCTACTAAAGGTGTTCCTTTCATTGACAAGTTGTGAATATGCAGAATGTTTTATCAAAATTGGCGCGCCTTTGGATTTAAATCCTGGTTGTATTAGAAATCCGCACATACGGTTTATGGGTAGCAGATGGAAGCTCATGTCAAGTAGAACACGAATACGTGTTAACATGGCAAAAGATGATGCGTCACTTTCGTCATATGAGCAAAAAGGAGCTATTGTCTGCGAGCCGGAGGGATCTGCGCCAAGATAGCAAATTCGCTTGGTGTCGGTCTAAGAACAGTTCAGCAGATTGCAGCCATATACACGGTTGCAGATGAAGCGAAACCAGGTTCCTACACAGTAAAGAGGAAAATTCTTGACAGAGTGTGCACAGCAAAAGCTCAAAAACTGATCGACACAGTCCAATTACAAATGTTTGAAAATCCTTTATTCTTGATCAGAAATCTTGCGCGTGATTCTAACATGGCTATAACGAGGGTGCACAGGTCTGTTCATGAGGAGGCATCTCAGGCACAATGATATGTCATGAATGTCAGGCCAATACTCTCTGTGGTCACGAAAGCCGATAACCCGCTGCCATTTGTTCCTCTTCTCTCACGCACAAAGCTGTAGGCTACGTTTGTTTCTTCTCTGGGGAGGAAATATTACCGTAAATGCGGAAAATCCGAACATAGGCTGACTTGGCCATGATTCAGGTGATGATCTCATTGTGAGAAAAAGCAGTTCCCGACTGGTGTTCGCGTTCTGGGTGTAGAGTCCAGTGACCGAGGCGTCGTAGCTTTTTTTTCAGATTATCAAAAGTGCTTGCTTGTTCTACAAGCTTTCGTGAAACCGTGGATACATAAAGTGTCCATACGTCTTTCGCCAGATGACGCTTCCGCTCATACCAGTCGCTTAGTACAGGAGTGACTATCAGGGCATATGAGCACGTTTTGGGGCAAGGACGGATGGCGAAAAGCCTTGACTTGAATCCGTTGGATAACTTTGTAAAAGGCGTGATTGAACGGGAGTCTAGATGGTTCCTCTTCCTACGAGGATGTGCTTGTTCTGCTAACCTAGACTCGCTCACTGCCGCTAGTAAGAAAACGTTCAACAATTTAGGCAGGGGCATTTTGCCACGGGTTTGTATGCGCTGTAGACTCTGAACTGAACACGTGATCAGCGTAAGCTATATTGAAATTAAATATTCGTCAGGATATCACCTGTCGACTTACGCAAAAGGTGTCATCTAAATATGTGTCCTCCGTTGGGAACGGGCTCAAAAGGAGCAATAAAACACGCGCTAAAATAGATGGGACACCCTGTATTTGACATGAAACGAGTAGTGCCTGGAAGATGTTTTAGTTGTTTAAGATAACAATAACTATCTACGTAATATATTTTGTTATTATTAGACAAACAACGAAGCCATTTATATCTCTATTTAATGTTTATTTCGTTAATCGTGTATAGTTTATGCATATATAACTACGAATACAACACTATGTCTGCGTAGTCTCAATACGGTGAATACCTAATGTTCAACGTCCATAGAGTTTAATGCGCAAGCACGTACTAATGAAGAAGGGAGGGGATGCAGTTGGCATACCAGTCAACGTGTACCCGATATCGTTGTTCCCATCCCCCCCCCCGCCCCAACCATTAGTTGACTTGGCCAATTAGTTCTGGTTAGGTTCAATGACCACGACCGGGTTCATCCGCCAGACGTCCAGGCCAAGTCGCTGAAGTGAAAAAGCGTGGAGCCTCACGTCTCCTGTAGCGAATGCAAGTTGAACGACCGCGTTCTTCACGAGCTGCTTTTCACCGAGTGTCTCGACATGCGCAAAAAGGAGTATGCACTTTTCGATCATTGTAGTTTTTCGTCTATCAAGTGTCACATCGTGAACAAAACGAAAACGCCGACAGCAACCGCAATGCAAGCGGCCGGTAGGAACGGTCAAAGCTGCTACTTTGTAAACACTACCTATTACCGTGGTATTAGTTATCGATGTACGTTAAATAGCGTCGTTCACAGGTGGTGTTAGTGTGAAGCCGAATGTCACTCTCTCCTGCTTTACAATATGCCAAATAGATTTGCATACTAAGTTCCACACTACACCCATATAGGTGCGCAGCCATTATTATGAAATAACGACGAATATGCGACCTTACAGTGCGTATCGATACCCTTGTGCTGAATGACGAATACTAAAAGAGCCTGTGTTAGCTGTTAAATTGTCAGCATGCTAACGGTATTCAGTTAGGTGTCTACGACCTTGATACTGCGTATATATATATATATATTTTTTTTTTTATAAAGTAGAAAGTTAATACATATTTTATGCAGTATATATTGACAGCCTGTACTGACATCGAATAAGAAATTAGCATGGGCATATACGTTCACTCGATGCATGCACCTCCTCCTCATCCATCAATTAGCGGTCCACCAGGAAGCTGTCGACATGCTGTCGTTTTGTAAGGTAAACTTTAATCAACGGTAGTAATGACAATAATACGTTTAATTATCTAATTTTTTTCCTGCAAATCTTCTGTTGTTATTTTGTATTTTTGAGCTCCATCTTCATTGCCAACTGGCTTTCCCTTCCTCTCCTTCTGCATTGTGGTGGAGGATTCGATTTACTTAAAATAGGCCGACCTAATAAACTAGACTAAAAAGGCTGATGTCACCAGAAGGAAACAAATAGGTCACGAAAAGGCCTTTAGGTAAAAGCTTTAACAATTTGTCCCTAACACATCATCAGATTCCTCACAATCCTTCTAGGCTCGGTAATACTTGGCATTTCTCTGAAGCCATTAGAGAGACATCCCTGTCATTTTTCCTTAATCCAGCTATGTTTCAGCTTTGCTTATCTTTCTGTATATTTACATGTACCGGCATAGCGGATCAACGCCAATATATACACTGTCCTGAGGGGGTGCATCAACGGCTTGAGAGCCTGGCTGCACTTTCGCTCCAACCTCCCTCGGCTTCTCATCTTGACCACTCCCCCAAGGCTGCCGCGTAAACCTCTTCTCCCTAGCGGTTTTCTTGGCCGTCTTAAGCGTCAAAATGAGCAGAATGGCACAATGTAGTCCACGCCGTCCGCCTTCTCATATTTGCATAGCCACAAGTGTTAGTGGTGGCCTTTCTTATCTTAACCAAATAGCTCTGAAACTGGCCGTGACCGGCCAGACCTTAGCCGGCTCAATCCAGCTCCCTCTAACAACCCCGGGTATAGCCTTTAACCACTCCTTCTTCCAAGCCAGTGCCAGTGATTGTTGCACTCTTGGTTTTGCGAGGTCCAGGTTTTCCTCTAGAAATGTCTTGCTTTCTCCCAGTAAGTCCAATGGCAGCATCTTAGTTAAAACCAAGAGGGCCTCGGTCGAGACCGTCCGGTACGCCCGGTTCACCCTAATTGCTATTTTTCGCCAACCGCAATGCTATGTTCGCCCAGACGGGCGCCGCGTAAAGAGCCGATGATTTAGCAACCAAAGCTAGTAGCTGCCGGTTCCCTTCTGATATGCCGCCAGTCTTTGGCATAATCTGTGCCAGGTGTAAGGGGGTCCGCTGGGCCTTTGCCGCGACATGTTTTACATGCGCCGCTCCGGTTAACCCCGTGTCAAGAGTCACCCCAGGTACTTTATCGCGTTCCCAATTTCCATCGGCGGAGTCCTTTTGTCTTCTTCCGGCCCGTCAGATACACCGCCTCGTTGCCTGTCTCTTGTAGGGCCGCTTCGGTCTGCGCCTAACCATCAGGGCAAAGTCATGCGCATAGGCCAAGAGGTTAGCTTCTAGGTAGTTGTTGATGTCCAGCACTCCGTCGTAGGCCAAGTTTCAGAGGACGGATCCCAGAATCAAACCCTGTGGGACCCTGGCCTGGTCTCGTTCAACCTATTGGCCAGAACGATTTCAAGGATTAGCAGAGATTGTTTCCATTAGTACGTCTGACGGGAGCTTCAAGGGAGCTCTCCGGAGTTTGGTTCTAACAATCTGGTACGGCAGGTCCTATATGTCACTGCCGACCGCATCTAGGAACTCTCTCCACGCTCGCGCCTTGCTGTTAGCAATAAGTCCTGCCAGTCTCGTCCGGGCGGCCTTGTAGTTGGAAGTCGGTTTGTCTCACGTCTGCCTTGTCCGGCCCGTTATTCTACCCAGCTAATTCGCGTCCTTGTGTAGATCCTTTGAAGCCTTAGAAATGCCTTTCTTGCCTCCCTCGGTGATCTTTTCATTCACCAGTACTTAGGTGGGTAGCTACCTTTGTTCCGGCGCGAAGGGCCCGCTCTCTCGTATGCCGCAATAAGCATGGCGATTCGCCGACCAGAGATGAGTTTATAAAAGCTGTCTGATCTCTTCTGGAAGAAATAGCAGTCACTCCATCTTTGAGTACTGGTAGACCCCTCTCAGCTATTCATTAAGTTAATACTTATGGCCGCACAAATGGCTCCAATAGATACAGACTCAGAGGCAACCATGCATCCATGTAAAACACAGACGTAGGTATTTATTTATGACACTGTCAACTGGCTTGTTGTCGCCAGTATATAGATAGCTGAGCAAATCTTTCCTACAAAACAAACACAACTTGTTTGTAATGCGTAACTTGTCCACTGCACCACAAGCAGACATGCGATGGTTAAAAGCGCTGCAGAGCGCGAGAGGTAGTGGCGCGTACATTGTAAGCCTTTTGGTCGTTTATAAGATTCATAAGAGAATGCCTTTAGCTTGAATGCATAGAGAGTTTACAGTTAGAGTTATAGACTGATCGAGTTGCTTAACCTTTTCTGGTCTGTTGTCTGCTAGCAGTCGTGATGTTCGGTTGTTCGAACTGTTCGCTCCCGCTAAAGACGGGTGAACAACTAGTGGTGTGCAGTCAAGGCTGCTCAAAAGTGTTCCACGGGGGCTGTCTAGACCCCGTACTCCCCGAGGATGCGCACTCGGCTCCGTGTGGAGCCTGTGACACCCAGGAACCAACTCACGGTACGTTGTGCGGCCGATTGAGCGAGCTACAGTGGAACTTTGTGAAACTGTGGTTAGCACACACGGCACTACAGGAGCGGGTTGCCAAAATCGAGGCAATCCCGCAGGAACAGTTTGCCGCACCCCTTACGCTTACAGGGGGTTTGAACTCCACGCTAAGTGACAAAATTAGCGTGGAGAAACGCGGCGGAACGCGGACAACGCGGAATAACAAGAAAGCCAGGCTAGCAGACAGCACAGAAGGAGGTGACGTCACCGAGCCAAAGACGAGAGAGCTGGCTGGAGAGACCAGCAAAAACAACCGCGCAGGCGCCAAGAGAAGCTTGGCGTCTGCAGAGTTGAGTAACGACAGTGGCAACTTGAACGGCGCTGTTGTGGAGATGGAACCACCGGGTGGTGGTACAGCGGCGTCACCAGCTGCGGCAACAACAACGCCGACAGCAGATCCAGCTGACCCACGTCCGGAGAAGAAGGCAGACGACGATGGTTTTGTTGTGGTTCGTAAGCGACGAGACAACAAATCAAAACATCGAATGCAGCGCGGTAGTGCAACAGATGACATAGACGGATTGGAAGTCTATGCTAGTCCTGCGAAGATCTGCACCTTGAGAGAGGCACGATTGGCGCAGAAGACATCGGCGATCGGGCTGCAAGCCTGGCTTACTGGCAAGGGCATAACTGTGAAAGCAGTTTGGAAGCTACATACACATGGTAGTGATGCAGTGTTCTGTGTGGTGGTGCGTGACGAAGATTACGCAAACTGTTGCAGAAATGAATTCTGGCCAAAGGGAAGCCTGTTCCGTCGGTGGGTTGGGGACGTCCCCTACGAGAGGATGGTTAAGGAGAGTTTTAGTGCGCCTGGCGGTCCAAGCCCCCGTAAGTGACTGACCAGTTCTAGAACTGCAAGCGTAGTGGCAAACATACCTCTACGAGTGCTTCTCTGGAATTGTGAGGGACTTAAGGGGGCAACGGATCTTGCACGATATGACATGTTTAAGTTGGTTGACATTGCACTCCTCACGGAGACATTTCAGCGGGACGAACTGCATATCAATGATATGCGGGGCTTTCACCAGCTGGCTGTCTTACCTGCGGGAGGTCGGGGAAGACCTGTGGGTGGGTTATCTATCTACCTACATAAACGCTTACCACCGATGCAATGCGTCAGGAAAGATGAATACTGCGTGGTGCTCTTCTCTGGGAGGGTAAACGTCGCTGTATTCTATTTCCCACCCACATTCGATTCTGCGGAGGTTGCTGAGACGGTAAGCTTTGGACTTTCAGAGTTAAACCTGACCATGCCAACTATCGTCGGCGGTGATTTCAATGCCAGAATCGATTGTGGGGCCAACGATGATAAAGGCGAGGTGCTGCTTCAGGTGATGAAAAATATTGGTCCAAGCTGTGCAAACGCGCGTGAAGACTATACATATTTAAGTCACAATGGAAGCAGTACCATCGACCTGTTGTTTCACAACCTTGTCAGTCGTGAAATTGAAAGCTTCGATGTTCTCGATGAAGCGGCCCGAAAACACCAACCAGTGTTGGCCGTTGTCGATGTTCCCGGTATTTGGCGAGACCGACATAATCCGCCGCGCTGGTCTGCAATGAGACGGATTAATCTATCTCTTTTGGACAGAGCGGTGGGCGGTCTGGAGGTTAGCCCTGACATCGATACAACCTGTGACCAGCTGGAGAGGACGATGAGAAGTGCAGTGAAGTGGAAAAGGTTATGGCAGAAGAGATCACGCCCGTGGTACTCTCGAGTCTGCTACCTAGCCCACGTTGAAGTGCTCGAACTCCTGCGCCAAGCAAGAGCCAAAGCACCCTCATCACTGCAAGCCAGGCGGGACTATTTTGAGCGTAGAAAGGCCTATATAAGACTCTGCTATGATCATAAAAGGGAACACGCGAGGCGGGAGGAACGACGGCTGCTTGACAGAGCAGAACGAGAGCCCTCAGCTTATATCGTGCGACCTCGTAGGGCGGGGAATCCGCTTAGTGACGGACAGGTAAAGAGCCACCTAACTAATCTTTTATTCAATCGTGACGTTGCGGCCGTATCTCCAATCGTACAGCATCCGCTTACATTGGAGCAGCACAACATGAATCTGCCTTTCGGGGTGGAGGAGGTGTGCCAGGTCCTACGGTCACTCCCGAAGAGCAAGAGCTCAGAGCCCGATCAGGTCTGCTATGAGCATTGGATCCAGTCACTCCCTCTCTTGGCAAAAACTCTTTGTGATTTCTTTAATGAAATTATAAAGAGGGGGCGGATGCCTAAAGTCTGGCATGTCGCCAGGCTTTCTCTTCTGTTCAAGGGTAGGCATGTTGATGACCATCAGGATCCAAATCTCTACCGTGGAGTGGCGTCAGAACGCACATTGAAGAAGATTTTCTGTAAGTTGGTGATTCGGCAGATTGTGGCTGAAGAGGCACTTTCACCGGAGCAATTCGGTTTTAGGAGAGGCCGAGGCACGCGTGATGCAATCCACGTTCTCCAGTCAAAAATCGAGCGAGCTGTGGCACAACCCAGAGGTCATCTGTATGCAGTCTTTATTGACTGCGTCAAGGCCTTTGACAAAGCCCCTCGCTATCTGCTGGTTGAAGCATTCCAACGAGCAGGAGTGGGTGGCTCTCTCCTGAGTGTAATAGCAAGTTTCTTTGAGGAGGACACCTCGTTGGTAGACGGTGAGCAGGGTGTATTGGAGATTAAGCAAAATGTGGGAACTCCGCAAGGAGACCCGCTGAGCTGCGTCTCGTTTACACTTCTCCTTGCTGACCTCGTCGGTTACGTCCGACAGGAGTACCAAAAAGCCGTGGTGGTGATGTATGCAGATGATATCGTGGTCGCTCATCGCGACCTAGGTGCCATCAAGCGCAATACCTCTATGATAGAGACGTTCCTTGTCTCGAAGGGACTTGAGATAAACACCAGGAAGACCAAAGCCATGAAATTCAGGCGTGGAGGTCGATTGGCTGCCAGAGACGTTATACGTTGCTGCGGCCAACCATTGGAGTTTGTTAACTCTTTCCAGTATCTTGGCCTTCGGGTTCATTATACGGGAACGACGTTCACAGCGCATATAAACGAAACAGTACGGAAGGCACTTGTCTCTCTTTACGGGGAAGTAGGCAATGTCCGAAGACTGTCCGTTTTCTCAGCAGTGAGGCTCTTCATGCTTAAGATTGTTCCGGGGCTGATGTATGGCCTTGACAGGGTGTGGAACCACCTCACACTGGCGAATTTTAACCAGCTTGAGAGGTGTTTCTCATTATATATGAAGCGAGTGCTTTGCTTTTCTATTCGAGCAAGGAGCCGCTTTGTGTATCTCATGTCAGGTTGTCCACCGGCTACTGAAACAATCCGACTAAGGCTAAAGATGCCGCGTACAGTACCATACGAATGTTTCATTTCTGAATGGGAAGCTAAAGTCGAACAGGCCAGACGGGATTTCGGTGGTTTGGACGTTTTCAATGCCGTGCACCTTTGGTCTGGTCCTGCATGTGACAGTCGCCACGTATACATTAGGTACATAGTGCATGGTTATCACTACCTGGTCTGTTCAAACGCAGCCTTTCACGAGGAGTACGAGTTGTGCACCTGCCGGTTCTGCCTGCAGAGGTGCGCCAAGTACCATGCAGTGGGATGCACAGCGCTGAACAAAACATCGTTACACTACTTCTCTCGCCGAAAGCGTGAAGAAGATAGAGTATTATGAAGAAACATCGTGAACTGTATATTATACTCAATCTGAGTGAAATAAATCTAATTGGAATTAACATTTTCTGGTCTAAACTTTTAGTCAAGCTGGTGTCAATGGACAAATACTAGAAGTAACATCAATCTTCTCTTATGATCAAACACTGCTAGTTAATGGATAGGGAAAATCAATCAAACGCATTATCTTGATGGAAAATATACGCCTTATTTTTAAAGGTACTACAGGTAAAGACCCGGAAAACCGAGGTTGCCAAATTCTCGGAGAGCCCCTAGCCCGTAGAGATAAAATCCACTGCTGTGGCAAGCTCCTAAAGTTCGCAGTTGGCAGTAAACAAAGACTTTCAGTTGACGCCGCTCTGCTACTTTTTATGTTGAAAGCGCTCTTAGAATTGGCTTATAGTCTACGCAGAGTGTGGCGGCACTTGGGCGAGGCGAACTTTAATTCCCTCGAGAGGGCTCTGCACTCTATATGAAGCGGGTACGGTGCCCTTCCAACAGAGCTAAAAGCCGGAACGTGTATGTCTTATCGCACTATGTTTTAATGGTGGACTAGCACTTGTACATTTTGCTTGCAAATTTGCACTCATTACCGCTCGGTCAGCTGCCCGTCGCTTCAGAGAAGGTCAGTGCATTTGGACAGGCAATTAGACTCACTCATCTAATATGCACATGTATATAATGATAAACCCACGTTTCTTAAATACTCAGTGACACTGAGTGCAATAAATAAATTGATTTATTGAAGGTAGGTTGAATAGGAACATTTTTGCCGGGACACGATTGTTTGGTCCGAAAGTACACACACACATAAATATATACACACATGTATACACACATATTGTTTATTTCTCAATAACATTGCATTTCAAGATGCTACATAATTACAATACAATCCATTTATTATTTACGATTTGAACACTTCAGCGACCGTCTCACCGGCCGAAAGAGTGCAAAGACCGCCGATGCGTCTGGCAGCTCGCTGCGTGGTATTTAGCGCTTATCTGCGAGCAGAACCGGCAACGACATTGATCGCTAACTTAGTGAAATCCTTGGGTCGAATATATCAAGTGATGATAGCCATGCACAATGTACCTTGTGTACACGTGCCGGCAAGTGCATGCCATTCCATCTCAAAGTTCCCTGGCGAGGTACACATTCAGCTGCGCTGCTCTCTTTCTGGCTGCAATTTATGCGCAGCCAGAAAGATGCTTCACATCATATAGAAAGATAGCCCCACACCCTGCCAAGACTGTAGCTCAATATTGGCACAATCTTAAGCACAAAAAGACGCACGGCCGCATTCAAAGACAGTCGTAGAGGGTTTCTAAGCTCTGTGTGAATAGAAGCAATAGCCGCCCGACACCTGTCGCCGATGTGCTGGGTAAAGGTCGTTCCTGTATAGTGTAGTCTTAGACCTAAATACGGTAAGGAGTTGACAAACTCCAGCGGTTAGCCACAACAGGGTATTACATCTGCTGCAGCCAATCGACCCCCACGGCAAAACTTCATGGGCTTTCGTCTTCCGCGAATTTATTTGCAGGCCCTTACGGTAAAGGTAACCTTCTATGTTATCCGCATACATGACGACGGCGTTTTCAAACTCCTTCCGCACATGGCAGGCTAGGTACACGATTAGCAAGGAGAATGCCAAGCAACTCAGAAAGTCCCCTTGAGGGGTCCCTACGTTTTGGCTCAGCTGCAAGTTGTCCTCGCCTTTTGCGTTTACTTCAAGGCGGTCTTTAGAAGGTGGAGAGCACTCGTAGGAAAGAACCATCCACCCCAGCATGTCGAAACTAATCGACTAGTGGGTGACGGGGAGCTTTGTCGAAGGCATTGACACAATCAATGAAGACGGCGTACAAGGGACCCCCGATCACAGCCAACACCCGCTCAACTACCGACTGGATCGCGTGGATCACGCCCTGTATACCTTGAACCTTTCTGAATCCGAATTGCTCCGGAGGTAGGGCCTTCTCCACAGTTGGAAGCGCCCTCGAGATAATCATCTTAGCAAAGATTTTCTCGAAAGTGCGTTTCGACGCGATACCCCGGTAGAGATTCGGATCGTCCACGTTGTCGCAGTTTTTGCCCCTGAATAGCAAAGTAAGCCTGGCCTCATGCCAAACCTGGGGTATGTGTTCGCCGCTAAGTATCTGATTAAACAGTTTGTAATAGATCCCATCAGGTCAACTACTCTTTTTCTTGGGTAACCCACGCAAAATCTGCATAACTTCTTCCACCGTAAACGACGAATTCATGTGGTGCTGCTCCAGCGTGAGCGGTTGCTCAATAAAATGGGGTAGGCGCGGGGGCGTTTGCATTAAGCCGAAGGGCAGTAAAGTGTTGCCGCAACTGCTCCTTTGTCATGCTGTGCATGCTTTTGTTCAGGCGGCGACCAATGTAGACATGGAGTTCGCGCTCTGCTCTCAAGCGAACGAAACTCCTCCTCCTCATCATCATGCCGGCGCCTATTTTCCACAAGCAGTTTCTTATAGGTTGCTCTACAGCCGCCTTGACATTTGCCTCCAAAGCGTGGTTGCATTGTTCAATGTCAGAAGTTGATCTCAGCAGCACTAATTCAGGCTTCAATACACGCAAACCTAGCTGCCTAAACAAGTACGTTGTCGGCTGCCGACGCGGGACGCGCCCCTGGGCAGGCACGCACAAAGACGCCAGCACCGGCAGGTGCTTCCGTGCTGGAATATTAACTACCTCTCATCCTTGAAATTCCGTCGGATTTTGTAGATAGCCGGAGGTTTAACCCCGCTAGACCAGCACTGATCGCATCGGCAACGTCAACATTATCATATTGAGGTGACAGGTAAAACAATGCGATGTTGAAACTAACTGAGGTGAATGTTATACAACACTCACCTCGACACACACATTGCATTCAGGGTAACCCTGCTCGTAAATAGATTAAAAGTCTACTTACTGGTCTTCCCCGCCCTCCGTCTGGAAGACTTGCTAGCTGATGAAAACCTCGCATCTCATTGAAATGCAGTTTCTCCCGCATAAAAATCTCAGTCAAGAGTACAATGTCCACATCATCAAATAAACGTTCTGTTGCTAGCTGCAAATCCCCAGATAAACCTTCACAATTCCAAAGCAATAATTTGCAGCTGCCTTGGCAGAAGACGTCATTGCTGTCTAGCTGTTAAACCATGCCCGTTGGTAAACTCTTCGCGTATTCTAGTCTGGACCAGCGGAGCTCCCAGCCAACGCCGGAGATTCACGCCTTTTGGCCAGAAGGCGCTAGTCAAAACATTACTAAAGTCATTATCACTAAAGGCCACGCAGAAGACGGAATCCGATGGGAAAACTTTGAATTTCCAGATCGCGCGCGCTACAGTATGCCTCCCGATTGTCCAACCACGCAGCTGTTTTGCCGACGTTGTTCGGTTGAAGACCTCCAAACGAAGAGCCTTCATAGGGAACACACGGTTTTTACACAATGTTGGCTCACCCAGGTCTACGACTGCACTTCCTGCTCGAAGAGGATGGTGCTTCCTTATCGCGTTAGTTCAGCGTTTTTCCACTGCTGTTCGCTTGTGTATTTGGGAGGGATCACTCTGCCTCAACCCCGGGCGTCCATCCTGCTTTCTGGGCTGTTGCTGGTCGATCCGCCACTCTCACTCGCGAGATTCCTCTTCTTTTTGCTTCGTCTCTCCACCAGCTGGAAGCCTCCTTGTCCAGCTGATCTACCTTGACTATCTCTGTACAGTCCAGTTCGACGACGTTAGTATGCCTCTATGGAGGAACTCAATAGTCTTAACTTATGACCACAAATAGTTACGAGTCATAACATATGATACGAATTGCATTTTGAATTTCGCTACAATACTCGTAACATTAATATTTAAGCAGGCATTCGAGGAGAAAAAACGGCTCATAGATGCCCATGAACTAGCGAGATTGCTTTTCTGCTGATGGCGTGATTTTTATTTGTGGAGGATAAACCTACATAGCTTGCTGCTGTAATGATCCAGCCTAAAATAAAGTATCATGCAAGATCGCTTGCGTTTTATCTAGTATAGTTGTAGACAACGACAGCCATGGCAGTGGCTGGTATAGCTTCATCAAATCATTTTAGTGTGGCTGTGCTTAATGCCTTTTTACAAACTCTAGCTAGCTTGTTACTTTTACTTATATTTGTCTTGTGTACTATATATATATATATTATTAAGCTTACCGTGACAATAACAAACACCAGCCACCTCGCTCCCTCTAATTCATTCTCAATTTCTAATATGCCGTATTCTTATTTGCTTCGTGCCTTATGTTGCTGGCGTAACCAAACGCATCTAAAAGACTACGAATATGTCTTCCGACCTAGAACGTGTCCTCGGTCTCTGTCGGAAATGAAATAAATAGACGTTTTGTAGCTATTTACATTTGCCCACGTTGTGTTTATACAATCAGTGATCTGCTTTATATAGCAGAGCGTCCTCCTTCTTGGCTTTCGAGCAGTTACAAGCGGCTGCCTGGGTGATGTGCATTAATCTGACATTTGAGTTCGGACAAGGCTTACCTCAGCATTGACCGTCGCTAAGTTTATCCCTTACATGGTACATTAGATAGTGGTCATCGCCGCCCTTTAGCCAGACGTTTGCCTTTAGGACAAGCGGTACGTGGGTGGGCACGCACAGCTGGTGGGCAGCAGCAACGCCAACAAAAACAGCAGCAACGACCGCGGTAATCCTCACCGTCCAGCCAAACGACGAGATATCTTTTTAGCGGTTATAGCAGTTCCTGTCTTTTCCCGGCTGGCTGTGCCAAATTTGGCCGTCGTCTAGATATCCCAACTATTTTCCGGAAGGCCTAAAGGGCATTCATTGCCTCCGATTCCTTTCCCTGCTTTGCTGGTCCCGCTTCTAAAAGTAGGACCAGTAGGCGTCTTCGGGCTACACGCAGACACTCATTCGGCGTTCGGAGTTGGCACTTTACACGACGGCTGTGGCCGTGACCGCTCGCCCGCCTGTGTGCCATAGAAAACGACAGAGTATGGGTCGAGAAAACGTGGCCGATCGGGTGGCCGGGTAATCAGCACATTTCATTCCCTTTCCGGCTCACTTGAACCCGTGCGCCGTCCAGCGGCACCTAAATGCGACACGCTTCGGCCGCCGCAAGATGGTTCCTTCTCTTCTTCCACCTCGGGTTTCCTCGTTTTGCTAGCGCTCCGAGAGGCGACGGCGGCAATGATCTTATTCCCCCAGTCCTCTGAGTTACCGTCTCCATTGTCGTCTTCGTTGGTGGCTATTCGTAACGTTGTTGTTGTTTCAGGTCGTTGTCGTCGTTGACCCAAGGCGGGTGACCGGCCTGTGATCGTCAACAAGAGGGGAGGAATTCCCGCTCGCCGATAAGAAGAACAGATGCAGCAGCGTGCGGTAGTAGCAGTTATATCAACGTCGACAAAGACAGAGATGTTCATGTGCATGGCTGCCTATGTGTATGTTTATCTGTTTGTGTGCATCTGCGTACGCGCGTTGTTTATACGCTTGTACTTGTACTTGTGTGTGTGATGTGTGTATGTGTACTGTGGGCCCTGGCGGTGGATCGTTATCCTGCCATACATTACCTAGCGGCCGCCTCTGGGGCAGACAACTACATACACCACCAGCCTGGCCTGGTTGGGCCGGTTAGGCAAAAGGTGGGAAGGTGCAAGGTGGGGTTAGGCAGAATGGGAGAGGTGGGGTTCTACTTACTGCATGCACTGCCTGCTTGTTTCTCTGCCTCATCGTTGTAAGCCCTTTGCCACCTATGAACGACCAACAACATATGCTGCTGCTGCTGAGGCTATTACTACATCTAGTACACAAACCAGTCTGGTTAGTTGACGACCGACCATCGTTTCAACGGTCGACAGACGAACGACGACGACGACGACGAGGCGCCTGGCGCGGCGAAAGGTCTGAGTGAGTTGAGCGCAAAAACGGAATGATCTACATCTCAGGCCGACGATTAGGGGCTAGAGGCCGCAGGGGCGTCTAGTGCGGTTCTAGAATAACAGCGACTACATCGGTCGGTCGGTCGTTCGAACAACGCGCGACTACGCAATCAGCGACGCACCCCCAAGCTGCCAAGTTGGCAGAACCGCCAGTTCGGCGAGACGAGACGCGGTGGCTTGGTGATTTTTTAGCGACATTTTAGGCCCGACACATAGGTGCAGCGACGCCGACATGATCGAGCTATCCGTCCCCGCAGTCATAGGTCGTCGAAGGCGTCGTCGTGCATACATGTACTTCTACTACTACTACGCGCTTAAACAACCCCCAAACGAAGCTTGAGTCGGCCGAGAGCTGAGCTCGTGCTGAGCGTTCACTTACCCTTGCAATATATACTGCATACTGCAGCAGCAGCAGCAAAGTAGTGTGTACGTCCCGCCAACTGCTAGCGGGAGTGGGGCGAATATTCGGGAAATGACATCTTGATGCAGAGTTTTTATCGTTTTGTGCTTCTCTAGTTTCGAACCGCATGCATGGGTGGATACGTCGCAGCAGCTTTCAGGTCAGCATGGAGGGAGACCTGCTGAAATTAACGCTGACCGATCCGTCTTGCCTAAAGCAGGTCAAGTGCAAGACCCAAATAAGGCTCGAAATTAATATAGCAGAGACTAGCATATGTTTGTGTCAGCAAATTTGCTGCACAGAGCTGTCCGTCTATTGATGGTACGTAGCACCGAAACGTGTTTGTCAAAGTTACAATGTAACAAGAGCATTGCTTTATTAGAACGCGTCTGACTAGTAGAGCACATTTGTTAAAGCCCAGTGCTTGGAAAAAGAAAATCTACTTTTTGTAACTGTACAGTTAATCCCTATCGGGACGAGTACAATATCGGTTTTCTTCTAAGCCAGGGGAAAGTTGCCGCTGCGGAGAGTGTTCGTGTGACTACGTTATCATAAGTACGTTCGTGGTCGAGGCCGGGATACCACCAGGGCTTGGTGCCCCACCGGTGTTCAATCTTTCTCTCGCAGCGTGTACCCTCACCGAGTTTATCTCAGAAATATAGTCCTCGGCAACTTCCATAGCCAAGTGGAGCAATTTTTTTTCTTTCTGGTTTGCGGCATGCGGGGTATTAACGTGTAGGGCCGTGCCCATATGAACTCCCTCCAGCAGCGTTCCCGGCGCGTCTTGTCATCCTGTGGGTTCTACCTCTGTGTTCTGCTAGAACTCGGAGGGATTTAAATGCATTATTTGGTTTGCAGATTGTCAAGTCTAAGTGTGATTCCATTTCAATGCGGTGGAATCTAGGGTCCGTACACCTGTTAAGGACAACCATGTCCCCCGCCACTAGGCATTCTAGCATTACTGCTCCTCTTTTGTTAGTGTTCGTAGACCCCCATGTAGTTGAGATAGCATGAAAGGTCCAGAAAATACGACACGTAGCAGCGAGCAACCCCTAGCAGCCACCCCATACCCTGTCTCACTCCGTGTACAGGAAGAGAACCCTAAGCAACGCAGATGATCACCCAGTCCTCATCGGATCACCTGCGTCGACCTTGTCGGCCTTAGATTGCGAGAGTTGTCAAAAAGCACGTTTCCACTTTCTCGTATAGTGTCCAATTGCGCTGACACATTGCAATCAAGTCGAAGTTCTGTGTCTCACGGTGAATCTGGAGATTACGCACCCAACATGACTCCTATTCTGTCTGTCGTTCTGTCTGTGTGTTAACAAAGTTTTAGCCTAGTTTCTAGTCTACTGGCACGGTCATCAAGACCTTTCTTAGTCGCCTATCACATAAGATAATGTACTGTCGCCTCTATCGCTTTCGACTGCGACTACACCAAAGTTTCGGCAAGGAAAATATCGAAAACATGAGTGGTTTTTATTTGAACCTATGTCGCGCAGCAAAACCCGGTGCCATACGGATTCATAGCTTTTAATTTACTAGTTGATCTTCTATTTTTCTTTGTGAAACCTGGTTAGACGGATCGATACGTGATGGAATTAACGTTGGAAATGTTTTTAACTGTTTTGAAATTGAATAGACCACAAAAAGTGCCGTTGTCTGTGCTCTATTCAGAAAAAAGGCAGTTTGTGCAATAGAAGTTAAACTTGATGTCTTCGTTAAACACATTGCAACTTATATTCAGACAACACAACTAAAACTCGATTTGTTTACTCTTATGTAGAAAATCCAGGAAGCTTTGCTGCTCATAGTGACTGTGTTCGTGATGTGTGTAATGTAATTAACTACTGCGGTACTATTGACTCCCCGGTGATACTTGTCTGTTATGTCGGTGACCGCAGTCTACCCAACGTTAACTAGTCAACTAGTGGTTCGTCGGATTCTAATACCAAAGAATCTCTCCTCATGAATTGTTGTTTGTATAATAGTATTTTTAACTTGTCGCCATGCCGACACATAATACTGGATCTATACTTGACCTTATACTTACTACTGATAATTGAGAACCCTTCTGTAGTACCTGGTTACTTCTGATCGCAAAGGGTTAGCTCCTCGGTTGTAGTTGATTCGAGCGAAAAATCATGTTGTCCGGAAAAGCTTGACTACAAACACAAGGATTAGAACAAATTGCTGCCCACCTTGACACAATTACCTTGTCCGTTTTTTTTTACACCCGTGGCTCCCTGAGTGACATGTACTTCGTCGTATTGCCGCTGATTCCCCTAAGCTTCCTTACATATGCTCACCGTATCACGAGAGCAACAAAACGGTGTGGAGTGCTAACCTAGCTTAAATTTAATCTCAAAGATACTATTTTTTGCTCTATTTTGTCTTTCACTTTGCTAACTCTCCAGTCAGAGTCACAGTATTGCGATACACCCGTCAGCGGCTCTTTTCATACAACAGGCGTCCGTTCCCAGCCTTCCGCGCCCCACTTGGACTCGCCAGTGGGTTTTTCTGAAGTAGAGGTCTACAATTTGCTTACGGAAGCTGATGCCGAATGTTGAGTTTTTCTCCAGATGAGATACCGCCTGTTTTTTTTACAATGAAGTTCGCGCTGTTTTCTCTCTGAGATACTTAAGCTGATGTATGAGAGATCTTAAAATTATGTTCGTCCTTGGTATGCTCAAGCAAAGTATTGTAAACTTGACCCGAAAGGAGGGGCAAAGAACCATCGTGGGAAACTGATTGATACAGGCTTGTTTCACAGTGCTTTATTGCATGTTGCATTTTAGAAAAATTACTTGTGCTGTGTGTATTATGTGTTTTGCTCTTGCATAAAAGAATTACTTGATTCCGCTCAATAATGCGTCAGTGCTCGCCGATCTACGTGTAGGAAACTTCTCGAGATGTCACAGGAGGCTTCTCGAGATGATTCTTGGCTCTGTTTTTACGGAATCAATCTTTTTGCGTGAGGATGAATTGTGATCTCAGTCGCTCGTTTCCTTGTTATAAGCAGTATTTGTAACTGATAGTGTACCGTCTGATATGTAATGTCTTGAATATGCAGATGATCCCAAATTTTAACTGCAACGCTGAAAATCAAAGTGGTCACGCAAAACCTCGACAGTCTGTGTGTGTAGGTGTTGTCGCCCTGGTATGCAAAAATTTAATGCTCTTATCTACGCATGAATGCGTTGTCTTTATAGCACGAAAACTTCGATTATGAGTATATGATTGGTGGTATCTACATCAGTTGTAGCTCGCAACCTTGGTGTTCAAGTGTCTGTCGACCTCGATCTCAGTCTTCGTGTGACATAATTAGTCAGATATTTCCTAACAAAACAATTTAGACGTTTTATTGTAAACATCCGGATGTGCATATTCGCCAATATAAATGAATTGTAGTCGCTGAGCTGCTGTACTGATCTCCAGCCTGGTAACCGTATTTAACGAGATATATAAACTTACTTGAAAGCGTACAGTCGTGTCTGTAAAGAGGCTCCGTTTGAGGTGTTCTTTAGACTGCCAAGATATTGATCTTTTACCATTTATCGCAGTACTACAATCAGACCAGAGTGCGCAATTTTTGTTGTTACGAGTATGTCATGGTGGATACTTGAGAAAGGATTCCAATTAGTTTTTCTGTCAAACGCATTTAAATGACTCACTCTGTCTACCTGTGATTTGTACAGAACAACCCTTTTGTGCAAATTAAGAATTTTTCTACTCTTCGCAACTTGAGGCGAACGGAGTCTGGCATCTCTACGTAGCATTTTTGCACTACACGGAACAAATCGGCCATTTGCCTATTTGCCCACCTCTGTGCAAGCAAAGCTTGAGCATGTACGTACCATTATTAGCAATTATTCGGCCACAGAAGGCACATGCTATTACTCCCTTCTTTTTCTATGAGCCTCCCTAACCCCGAGGATAGGCCAGTTGAACGTGGCATTGCTATGTCCGCCGGCCACCTAACATAACTGAAAAGCTCAATTTGGGCAGCGTAGGAATGACGTAATCCCGTCTAAAGAAGGAACAATAGGATTTTCTGCCAGAGAAAATCAAAACAGGTTGCATACGACGACTGGGGATAGCTCGCAGATGCCCTCACTTTTGGCAGCATCATAAAAAAATAACGACAATAACTCAACCGTTTTCCGGGAAACGTTAGTTTGACGTAAGTCTAGTGTTTTGTTAGCATGTTAAAGTTTTTGATTCAGTGTTTTAATTCCTATTCTGTGCCGTTCTAACAAATACGCCACACAGCCCACCTAAAAGCGGTTCCAGCATAGTCGAAAGGCTGACCGTGAAGTATTATCCTTTGCTAAGCTCCCCTAGCCTCCAACAACCAATTACTAGAGTCCCAAGTTTATTCTCCGAAGCGTGTAAGTTTAGACTATTTGTCATCTCGGTTGCCTAGGAATCTCTTAAGCAGAAAAAGGGGAGCAAGCACAATAGGGTGCAACGTTTTTTTTTTCGATTTTAACCCCCAAAACTTTTAGCGCAAGATAAATCGAATCATTGACGACTAAGGAGCCTAAGTAAATGGAAACGTAAAAAATATATACAGGTTCTAAAAAGCCTAATGATTTTATTGTTGTGAAGGAAGCAGAAAGAACTTTGTACTTGCAACGCTGTACGCAAACGTGGACTGTTCGCATCCCCGTTAGCAGTAATAGGTTGGTAGTGATTTTTAACGATAAGCGCTGACTCGCTTAATGTTGTCCTGCTGAAATAAGCTCGTCATCAACGCTCTTCAACGCGCGACCTGTCTCGATCTGCTTCACAGCTGTCTTAGAATGCGTTCGCCCTATCTTGCTTCCTAGCTAGACTTCGTTTCTCTCCGCTCTCTGTGCACTTCCTTTCGATGATCTTACGCGTGCCGTGCAGGCGTTTGCCACTCGAATCAAGTCATTTGGAAGGGACTCGCACGTCTCCTCTCGTATCGTCCACCTGCGTACCACCATCTACGCGGACAAATTCGACAGTTGGCGTTCGATGCTCGGGACACGCGTCAGCACGACTTTAAATTGCATTATCATATGAATGAGGGACATAGCCCGAACGGCCAGCCGGCCGGCCACCGCAGCTGGTGGACAGTGCTCTATCGCTGGCGTGCCGTGAATGCTGTCGTTAGTTAACTGTTGATTAGCATAACACGCGTACGTCGATCGATCGAGCAAAGTGAAGTGAATTTCCCAGTCCCAGTCCTAGACGCTATCCCGACCGTGACGTGGGACGGCCGCCGCCGCCCTCGCCCCCGCCTCCGCCGCTAGGTCTATCCTCGCCGGCTGTTCCCAAGGTCGGAGAACAACAATTAGTTTAAATGGGTCATCTCATCTCATGATGAGCGACGACACGAAAGTGACAGTGGTACTTGCAACACGAGAAAAGATGACCCAAAAGGATAAATGGACGATGAGAAGAATTACTGCAGCAGCAGCAGCAGAGAAGAAGCAACGAATGGACGAACTAACGACGAGCACGAACATGGGGAGGAAAAAGCCAGCCATGATATGTGCTGACCATCCATTTTTAGCACACCACACGCGAGGGCGCAAGGAGGCTGTCTGTGTGTGTTGATTTCGGTCATCTGTGGTCATTTATTGCGGCTCGGAATTGCCACCCTACAAACAGCAGTAGCAGCAGCAGCCGCCTCTGCAGGGACGGTGGGGAAGGCGGCGGCGGCGGTTGATGGCATCGGCCACCGCAGGAACGTCAAGGCTAGACAAGGCTTCACTTGAAATCTCTCGTTCCTTTACTCCAACTCTCTCTCTCTCTGCGTCGTATCTCTCGCACTGTAGGCGCTGCATCGAGGAGCTCCAGTAGTGAAAGCGCGCAGTTGGCTTGACCCCCACGTCACTCCACCAAGTCGTAGAAATGGTAGGACCGTCGGAGAGACAAGCGGACGTTTTTCTCCGTGGCGATACGATGTCAGTTCCATCTGATGGGTTGATAAATAAGCTTCATTGAGGGATGACGACCGCCTCTCTCGAGCTTCCGTTGGCCTCGGCTTCGACAATCCTCGCCGCAACAACAGTAACAATCACAACAACTTCAAGCGGGCTGTCCGAACTCCAGCTGTCTGTCTACTGAGCGAGCGCGCTAGCAGACTGGCTAGCGAGCCAGGTCCGCACGGACACGACGTCAATGTTATTTAGATTAGAAACGCCCCGGCACCACTGTTCGTCCTACTATGGTATTTATGTGATTATTGTTCTTCTACGCAGAGATATGATGCCGGACGTATACGTGTCTGACAGTCTAGTAAGCCTTTGTTTATAATAACTTGCTTTATTACACCGACCCGAGGCTGCGGGGAATTATCCCTATGATGCACTCGCTGGAACTGAAGAAAATAACCGCAGAAAGAACGTGATTTATTATTAATGCGAGTTGTAATTAAGGGTCACAAGTGTGAGGTATTGGCGTTGAGGCTACAGGCTTTACAAGCACTAGAGACCATTCGAACGTGGCACCCGATTAATAAGGCGTGTTTTTTTTTACACACTGGCGACCGAATCGGCATTAGAAGTGCTTCCAGGCATGCACTTTAGAAAAGCCTGTACCCCTGCTAATTGGGTTCCTGCCATTTCATCCATAGTGACTGGTAGTATATGGTATCGTGTTGCAAGATCAGACTATTTCCGTCACTTCTCCTGTCACTTTTGCAGTTGTGCTCAAGGGATCTGATAAAAATGTGAGGACGCCGTGGTCACCGTCGTTTTTCACGCTAAACAGTTTCCGTAGGATTAGCAAGGAAGTAGTGTTCTTATTGGGTTTATGAATAAATATTACTGCTACTTTCAGTAGGAGTAACAACCACGGTCAAAAACAACTCGCGATGAAGCACTCGCGTGTACAGAACAAATTAAGAGCGTGTTTGCCTAGAAAATACGGCAACAACTTTGTTTAAAGGATGTATTCAAATCTATTAGACAAGAAATTATTTTGATTAGCGTGTCTTTCCGTAAGCAATAAAATAAATGGCTGACAATGTGAGCTTGACAAATACTCCTTTACTCTCGTTTTCGCGTCGCAAAAAAGACTTGCCATATACTTTTGCCAATAAAGGAGATATAAAAATTCTTTGACACGTCAGTCTATGGTTTTCTCTTTAGTTCAACCTATAAAGGGTAATCAAAAATGAACAGGATTTCTCCCTTGTGTTTACATCAAAATGGCTGTGTCTTATACAATCGATACCAGAATTGGTAGATTATTCTCTAGATTAGACCTAATGTTAGATTATTCTCCTAAACGGGCTACACTACTATAATAAATAAACTACGTTAAACAAAACCGGAATTAAATTCTATTTTATCGGCTAGATTTATAGGCGCTAAAATCAACAGCGGGGTGCAGTAGTTTAGTACAAGGACAAGTTTCCGATAGGTTTCAGTTGGTTACGTCACCTGGCCTAAACCTAAGGCCTTTTTTAAGACCATAGAGCAAAAGACAATGATGATGTTGAGGGTGCCACAGTTACATGTGTATTCAATGCAAGTAGTCACGGGGTCTGAATGTTCAATGAGTTCGCAAGTAGCATTTTGTGGCACGGATCCAGCGTTTCCTCATGGAAGAGGTGAACGTCGAACCAACTGAAAGTGACTATCGTGACAGCGCAATGCTGCTTCGCCATACGACACGTTTTGGTACTGACTTTGTTAACTGTGCCGAATGTCAGCACAATGTGATGTCCAACTGCAGTACCAATCGGCACGTCGAAGCTTGATCAAGCACTATATATACGCATAGAGGTTTAACGAGATGCTGGTAGTATGGTTTTAGACAAGACCCGTAGGTAGGTGGCCGAGTACCGGCACGCTTAGTTTTTCGCGCTGACTTGTACCAGTGGGCGGACTGTCCGAGACAAGTATATTACCGTTCGCTCGGACCGCGTAAGCTATGCGGTCCTACACCATGCAGTCTTTGTGGTGTCAGAGATTCTCTCGGATACAGAAAGCCAGCATTAACTAGAAAGCACTTTGCCTTTTCCCTCTCCTTCCGGCCAATATTTCAGTTTTGGAAAATGTTATCTTATGTCCATATATTTTGTAAATTAAAAAGTAAAACGCTTTTTATGATACTTATATTGTTATCAGCTGCTCCGACTGTAAATTCGTGAAAAAAACAGTGCAGCGAGCACTCTGTAAGGACGATACTTCGTACACGTTTGGGAGCTATTTTCCGTATAAGAATTATTAATTTTTTTTTATTTAGGAATTACATGTAGGAGATTCGTGCAATGTATTGTAGACTCGTAAAGATAGCAAACACTAGCAAATATCGCGCTGCTTATAAACGCATGCCTATTAGTCCGTAAAGGAATCTAATAAAACAAAGAATAAATCTTTCTATTGATTGATGGAATTTGTTGAAAATCGCATAAACCTACAAGACTTCTTGGTGTTTTGGGCCCGTTTGTATTCTATAAGAAAAATCCAATCAATAATCAGATTGTTTCACTTAAATTTCAGAATTACCGAGGGTTTAACAGTGAATAAAACGCTCTACGTTGAGGTTTTAGAGTCAGAAAGGTATGTATTTAATTGGTCGCTCAGACGACCTAAGGAAAGTAGAGTTTTGCTCAAGCTTCTTCTTTCTCTTAGTGCATAAGATGTCCCTAATGCCTGCTTTGTGCTATGCGCTGCCAATCTAGGGCGATAGTCTCTATTTAGACCTATAAAGTCGAACACAAATCAATCAAATAAATGCTCCGGGGTTGTTTTCAGAAGCTATTTTGTCCTGGCGATGTAATGACTTAGTCTACGATGTTTCACAGCACGTTTTTATGTTTCCTTTGGCAGCTATGCAAGCTAAGAGCTGCACTTCTAGCTGTGTAAATGTTATGAGAAGTATACCGTTCAGGGTCATTATTCTACTAAATGCTGTTGTTAGCATTTCGGTGACTCTACAAGTCACGTTGCGGTGGGTTCGATTTGCCACCCTCTGGAGGTCAGTGGACCATCGATATATCTTTCAACAACAAAGTTCAGCTTCCCTCCCCCCTCTTTATAAAGTTATAGTTGAATATGCCTAGTGATTTAAGTGAGCGCAAACTGAATTCCAGTATATTCCAGCAGTTGCCCTAGTGCATGCTTGCAGGACCTTTCTAAAAGAAACCCGAATTGATGTCGTGTCATTTGCGGCGGGCAATTGATGACAACACGTGATGGATTTAGCAAAGTGAGCAACATGAAAATAGGACTCTATCCTTTGCGGTATGGCATATGCTTCTTCTTTGTATAGACATTGGACGGAACGATTACCATTTCCAGGGGTCTGATATTTGAGCGGTTGTGTCACAAGTGGTTCGAGGTCAGTCAGGTTGTTTACAAGATGATTTATGGTGAGGCTGTCTGGTCACTCGACCTTTTCGCGCAATATTCGCTTCACTGTGGCGATCACCCCGTCGTTGCTAAGGGGTTCGTTGTACCAATCGTAATCCTCCTCGCTGATGTCACGCTGCTGCCGTCGACCGCTTTATTGTCTTGTATAACTAGGTCCCTAAAATGTGAAATAAAATATTCTACATTTACTTTTTGAATAGCTCGCAATTTTTTTTGCAAGCTCTACAGTTTCTCTTTGCTAGCTATTGCATTTCTCCTAATTTGCTATGCTTTCTAATATATTCCCTTATGCCGTTGAAGAGACTTAAAACTGGGCCCTAAACTGGGACAAGACTGCTAATCTTACTGGAGCTCGCGGTCGACCCATAAGCTGGTTGATGGTACTCAGCTTCCTACATTTCCCTTTCCGACGGAGTCGAGACTCTTGTCTGTGGTGATGACCTAGCCTTAGTCGTAACAGCTTGCGGTGAAACGTACACCAGAAGCGGCAGCAAATACAGCATTAGTCCTCGCCCACAAATGGAGTGAGCAGAATCACCTCCAGGTAGCCCCTCTGAAGACGGGGGCCTTGTTCCTCACGGGCCGAAAAAGAACTCGACCCCTTGCTCTGGAGCTGGCAGGACATCCGACTCGCAAGACAAAGCAAGCTTGTTATTTACGTGTGACCTTGGGCACCGGGCTGACCGGGGAAGCGCACATAGCCCATGTCTCTCGTAAGGTAGCTTGAGGTTTTCCACAGCTTGGCTCGAATTCTCTCTCGGACAGGCGATGCCTCTGATAGGTGCAGGCGCCTCCATACAAACAGCAGACTCCATAGCACTATATGCGTGCTTAGTCTGGGGAGACCTAGCTCTCCAGACGGAGCGTAATCGTCGGTCCTTGCGCTTTCGTCTAACGGACCATGGCACTGCGCGTCTGCTGCGCCTATACAACTGTCTGGACGGACACTTGTACTAGCACGGCAGCTGCCCTGAGACTTTTTGTCTGGAGAGCGCGCCGCTAGTCATCTTGACGTCAATCTAAACTTCGACCAAGCAAGGGCAGCAGCCCTTGACTCGTGGGCGCGAAAATGGGCCACCCACGTTCGGACACTTTCGCGGCATTCTGGACCCTAATCCCTGACCCTCGCTTTTGGGTGGACGCCGCAAGAGCCCCTCAACTATTACGTCACGCAGGTTTTCACGGGGCCACGGACACCCTACGACACGTACGCCTTCAGGCTCCGCCCTAGTCGACCAGGTGACACCAGCAATCGTCGCGTATATGCTACGCAATCCTGCTTCATGGACGCATTGATTGTACTACCTCGACGCCATCATAAGGGAAAAGGTTCGCTAAGAAGACCTGCGCCGAAAACCGCTTTGCCACACGCGCTGTCGGCAAACAGTCGAGACGAGGGTGCCCCGCGAGAGGCCAATGCAATCTAGCCCTCAGGTAAAGGATCTCGACGGATCTCCTTGGGTTCAGGGACCACTGAGTCGATAGAGTACGAGACTCACCTCTCATGGACTCAATGTGTTCCCAAACACAATTCCGAACCGTATGAAGGGGGACTCGGGTGTTAGTGAATGAGAGTTCCACACTAGGTGTTGTTGATTGCCGACACAGACCGATGCATTATGCATTTTTTAAATCTTCCAAATAAAGAAAAGGAAGCTTTCTATATTTTAGAATATTGGATCGGGCGTGACCTGCTTTACTAAATGTACATAAACATTAATTGATTTCATAGCATTGCACTTTTCAACGATGTAGCAGTGGTACCCATGTCATGTAATTCGCAGAGTAGCGCTCGAATCCTCTGTTGGCTCATTTTCCAGCTTGTTGAATAAAAAACACGTCCGTTTCGTAAAGTTTTGCACTGCAAACGTAGAATTTCGCTTTTCGCGGAATGGCTCATTTTAATTCAACGATGCTGAAAGAAAAACTCCAGGCAGAAGTATATATATATATTTTTTTTAAGTGTTAGGGCGAATTTATAAACATATACTTATATATCTGTGTACATACATCAGTCTACTAGGTAGTCGAGCTAAGTGTTTGTGAGGCAAACAAAATTATTGGTTTAGGCAATTTTCGCTTATTTGCCTGACTTAGCATCTGCAGATTTCTTTTCAGTCAACAAAGTTGGAACCTCAATTGAAAAATAGTAATTATTGACCTAGATCCAGACATTTAGCAGGACGTGATGTGCATGTCAAAGACGATTCTAAAATAAGGCTTTAACGAAGCCACCAGAAGCGATAGACGCCCAAATGATAGTATGGACTCGAGGTGTGTGTTACCTTAGAGTAAACAATCAAATTTGTTTTTTTGTCACTTATTATTAAGTGTAGTTTCCTACTTAATGCCTAACAACTAGTAAGCACATTATATATGTATATATGTTTTCGTATATCACCGCCTCATTTCCAAGCTCTTTTCGCGCTTCTACCTTATATAATTAGGTCACCTTCGAGAGACCTGTTAGTGACGTTGTCGGGCATTGTTATCGCTATTAGTGCTGCTATGAACTCGACCTCTCGAGAATGTCCGGTAGTTGCCATAAGACAAATATGGATAGGTTTCACAAGGGGTTCAGCGGTCGCCAGTTAATTGAGCCAATAAATATAAGCCGTACAACGCCAACTAAATAAAGGGCTAAATAATTAGACACTAGAGAACTTAAGATCTCACCATTCGGTTAAAATGAACAATTGTAGGGTTACGTCACACAAGAGCCGCCTTTAGTATTCATTGATCACCGGACGCTTCAGGGTCGCCTGTGGCTATTTTGATTTACTTAATTACTTGAAAGAACATTGAACAATATTAGCGGTGTGTAGAGCAAGTTTAAGCAGGCAATCGATGATATTAGCTTAGCGTAGGACACAATAATTTACGTCATTTGCGGGTTTCTAATGCGGCAATAATTAGGCGTTCCGTAAATTATTAATTGCTTATACCACAATATATATATATATATATATATATATATATATATATATATATATATATATATATATATATATATATATATATATGGGGGAAGCACAGCTGTTGAAGTCTAAAATTATGTTGGAATCTGCATTGGTACAATTTATTCACAACAACTTTTGTCTTGAGAATTTTAATTAAGGTGACGTATTAAGTTCTTTAAAACTAAAGCATTAAAAGCGTAAACAATAGTTGTGTGAACTACAATAGTCCAATGGCAAACCATTGTTATGAGACGAAACCGTTTCATAATATGTGCAACTGTAAAGACTATCACCTATTACAGATTCAAAAATCGCTGCTCTATACGACCTATATATCTATACGAGTATGTGGCACTACTCGCACTCTAGTTAATCGACAGCTTTCGACTCAGCTTGTCGAGACGGTTTTCTGCGCGTACTATGTACAATAATTGATGCTGACTTGTAAATGTATGGCTAGCAGCGTCTGTTTATCAAGTTAAGAGTAGATGAAGGGCAGCTGCATTTTCTAATTAAACTATGAGATGCAGAACGACGCATATAGCTGAGGTTGGCGTTCACGAGACGTGATCTGGCATACAGCACTGCGCTGTGTCAAGAGCATAAACTGCTACGCAACTTCCCTACGCAAGAACCAAGCATCGAGGAGCTCGTAGGAGTTGGCCACTAGCAAAAAGCATGGTCTCACGTCAACAAACGTGCGCGAATGCCCACCTGTCTCACTTAATCTGGAAAAATGCAAACCCAACGCATTATGTATTTGCCTCGGTCCACTTCTCTCGATGTTAATCAACACGCGCTCACTCAACAATGAGACGAGGTTGTCAGCGGCGCGTAACGCAACAACAGTCGGCGGGAAATATGCGCGCCCTGTCAGCCTGCACTAAAAAGCCACAGTCACAACAACAACATCATCCAGCATCTTCATCAGCGTCCTATAGCAGCCACATTTCACATTTATCCTCGCACCTTCACACTTATCTCTCTAGTTATCTTTCGAGGCGTCTGCGATAGATAGATAGATAGATACTTGAGCAGAGAGAGAGAGAGAGGCTCATCACATCGCAACGCTTGACGATGCTTGTAATGTGCCTCTCTCTCTCTGTGTGTGCTTACGCGCTGCGCCGCATCACCATCGATGATAAGCCAGCCCATTGTGGGGCCGCACCGAGCGAGCCGCGCCTATTGTCGAATAGGCGGATTAGGTTCTCTCGGCTCGGTGGAGAGATGGCCACGAGGACGGGAGCAAAGGCTGTTGATAGACTTGCTGATGGCCGATACAAGCATACTTCGGGTCGATGCGACCGACCATACGAGCGAGGTTTCTAGTAACACCCCGTATCACAGCGTTCGTGGTGTGGGGCGGTGAAGGGTGATGAGAGGAGGTGGTGGCGGTGGTGGTGGTGGAGCTTGGAAAACGACGGACGACGTTGCATACATACAGATATGAGGCCTGGACACTTCACGGTGCCGTTCGGGAAAAACCGCATGTTGCGCACGACGAAACAGAAAGAGAAGCTACCAAGAGATAAGAGAAGGCCAAAGGCCATTCATTCCACTGAGAGTGAGGTCGATAGCGCTTTTATACACAAACGACGATAACGACGCACGATGACGCCGGCGGCAATCACACGACCACCCCCGCGAACGGGGTAGTCATTGTGGGGGTTACATTACGGTGGGTCACATTGATGCGTGCCCATCCACACTTCGCAGGCTAGAGCCCCCCAACATACTCATATACATATATAACTCTTCCAGCTCTTATTTCTTCTTCGGCGATAATGACGAAACCGAGCGAAACATATTGCTGCGGATTTATCTACACAAATTTTTGTTGATATATTATTTATATGAAAGACTCTAAAACTATAAATGCAAAAATACCTTAGCACTTTTAGTCAGCGTAGAATACGACACGAAAAAACACATATTTTGCTACTGTTTTGTCAATAAACGCGCCCATGCACCAACCTAAGGTAAGGGTTGTGTATGCTAAGTTGCGATGCAGTCATTCTGAGATTTGCTATGGAAATAAAATGAGTAGAATATCTATCTCTACGCCTTACCAATGGATTTTATAAGCAAAAGCACTAGAATGCATATGGGCATTTCCAGGCTAAGGTGAACGACAACAGTCATATAGCTGCGTGTGGACTTTATAATTGGGACTTTAAACTTCTAACCGTTCTGCAGAGAGTTCGGTCTTTATTGGTGCGCACTGTCCAAGAGTTTGTATGTGTTATTGGCTTGCCATTTTGAAAAACGTCTATTTTCGTGAGGCAAATGGACAATGCGAAGCTTCCAAGCAAGCTATCTGTAGAGTAGCAGCGTCCGTTAAGTAGCGCGGGCATAGACAGCGTCGGTTGGCGGCAATGTCCGAAACAAGCTCAATACATAGTGCCAAATGGAAGATGCCGCCACCCTACTAACGAAGACGCGGGAAGTCACTAAATGCGCGGGCAATCTGTGAGTATATAAGGAAGCACGTGAAAAATGAGTCAGTAGTCGTTGGTGCGAACCAGGAAGAGGACCTGTGTTGTTTGAGCGAGAGACTAGCAAACTCGTAACGGTCACCGCCTAGCTATGGGGTTGATGGACACTACACTATCGCCGGCAGTTACGAAACCAGTGTCTCACAGACAGGTACACCTGTGGTTGAAATGAGGGCTGGCTACTCTTGCATTTGTTTTCCGCAGTTCTGTGTTTAGACATAATAATGTTATAAAACAACGAGACGGAACCTATTTATATAAAATATGGTTCTGACCAAAAAGCGCCATCTCTGCAAAACCTTCAATCAGCTGACTGATTTTTCAAAAGCTTGTACGTCTACCTCTGTTCTCTTTGCGAGGTACTCCGTTCCTAAACAGAACAAAATTAAGCTGCTATATCCAGGATAATCAACTCAGAACTCGAGGCGAGTCTAAAAGCCCGTGTTCTGCGTACACCGGCTTTCAGCTTTACGAGCTAAGCGACTATATAATACACAAAATATATTGTAAATAATGCGCATTTAAAACTGGCTCTTTTGGTATGTGCGCTCGAGCACCAAGACTGAATCGTCCGCGCATCTCGACCTGGTGTACTTTGGGGTCGGATCCAGCGACGTATCCATACAAAATTCATATGACGCACGAGCTCAAACCGACGGACCATTGGGAGCGGCTGGATTTTGCCAATTGGGCTTCCAATGGGGTTTTATAACGAGTGAAGTGTACTCTAATAACCCCGCTACTACGTCGATAACATGATTATCAGTGGATTGAATAAAAATCCATTGAACATAAAGAGTGAAATGTTGCCAATTACCCCGCCGCTACGCTGATAGCACGATCATCAGCGGATTAAATGAAAATTCATTAAAATGCCTGATTTCTGAGGAAAAAAGTTAACACACTATGTGTATACAGCCTGTGAGAAGCAAAAATGTCACCATCTCATCAATATTGTATTTCATTAGGCAATGTCAAAAATAATGTTCAAATTATTTTACACTTTTGCTTTTCTGTTGTTCTCTTGAGATCGCAGACTGTTCTGCGAACACCGTATATAAGAAATTGTTCAATACAAGAGTATCCAGCACACTTCAGATGTCTAAATTTTAAATCCCTTGCAGCTGGGATGACGTATCAGTTGTTTTAGCGTCACCATTTTGTATGCAAACTTAGCATTATTAGCAGAGTATTTCGGTGCAATATTCATCTCGATGTTACCAGCATCGTAGCTGACTTCCTAAGTCAGTTAAAACTTACCCGTAAAAGGGTAACGTTGACATCTAACAGCATTTGACGTGTCGTTATTTATTGACTACTTGCATATGCAAAGGGCCCGAGATTGACAACTAGTGAGTGTCTTGCCATGCGCTACCTAATATGAATGTTGAAATAACGTGTATAATCCGGTGCACCCCGTGCAAGACTATCGTTTGTAGGGTCGTCGTATATCTTCCCTTTTTTGTCAGTATTGATTTACCACAATATCATTTTTTTTCAGGGACATAATTCCAGTGTAGACACCGCACATTTCACTTACTCACAAATAGTAATAAAGGTAACGTTAAGAAAGTAATTGACAACACTGATGCAGAGGCTAGAGAACTGACTTGTCTTTTAAGGTTTTAGCCAAACGAATTGAGGAAATCACAGGAAATTGTCGCGAAGCTTAGTTTCTGAGGCAGATGCTGGTCTTGGCTGTCTATAGGAAGAAGCAGTGTGGTCGCCATGGGCTAACTTAGTGAAAAATGAAGGTTAAGCAGACGCTCACACCTCACAGGTGCACTAATTGAACAATAATAACCATCATATACGAAGAATAGTGTGCCATGAGAATTTAGGGTAACATTTACACACAAACTAAATATAAAATACAAATTAAATGCCAACAAACAATAAAACTTATTTATTGTTTATTTTTTTTGGAAACAAGAGTTTATTGGTATTAACATGTACAGGTATCACAGTAGAACTAATACTATGCGAGGCAATAACATGCTAAGCTGGAAAGCGTCCGAGAGTGCAGGGTGAGGGCGTTTCGTGGCGTTGCCGGGTCGCAGATGGCTCCGCTGCCAGCAATGACCAGTACTGAGAGAATTGCCCGAGCAACCAACTTCTCCGGCAGGACTTGGTTCTTCTCTCACGTCCATAACCAAGGTCGTGGGCCGCCTGGCCATTGGAATGCGCTTTGATGAAAGCCGACCCCCTGCGAGGCTCAGCGAGTGGCGTCGAACCGGTCCGAACGTCGCTCGGGTCGATCCGCCAGCAAGTGGCCGCCGAGACTGTGCTCGCTAGGCTATCGGCCTACATCGGCCTTCAACCCCACAGGGGCGTGTCCTACTCTCCGAATTACAGTGGTGGACACGTGTTATTATTAATAATTAATTAATTTTGTCGACTGGGCCCATGCCGTCTCATGGCCTTGCTTAACAATGGCTGCCGTTGCCTGTTGCCTCTTGCTTTCTTTGTTTGTGGGCTTGCCGCGCGCCAGCCCGCCCGCCGTGGGGCTATCGTGGTGGTGTTCTTGATAACATTTGTCAAACCGTCGTGCACAACGAGAAAAAGTGCCGCCACAATATTATTAGGTGAAAACGATTTGCTTTTCGGCGGCTACCAAAACAACGCATCGATGAACGCGCCCTGATCGATCCTTGTGATCGACACCATACTTGACCTCCGTCCCCATTAAATTACAGATGTCAGGGAAAAGCCTTAGGATATCAAATACTATGCACTAACATGCTGCAGAGTATTCGCTCGCCTAGCAACAGCATAGAACCAAGTT
Source organism: Dermanyssus gallinae (assembly GCA_003439945.1). Taxonomy (NCBI): domain Eukaryota; kingdom Metazoa; phylum Arthropoda; class Arachnida; order Mesostigmata; family Dermanyssidae; genus Dermanyssus; species Dermanyssus gallinae. Next base: position 136,084 of record QVRM01004920.1, on the reverse strand, counting down.
CGCTAAGCTTGATGCATGAATTTGAAATGAATTTGATGAATGAACCTTTAAGAAACCTGATAATAAAAAAATTATCAGGTTTCTTAAAGGTTCATTGAAGTACATGGCTTCTAGTCGGGGATTATAGGCAAGCTACAGTAGACCTCAGTGCCGCTACATGCAATGCCTAAACCTAGTCCTAATAAATATGTGGCCTATTTTTAATGGATACGGTATTTGGTCGAAATGATCTGTGTACACAATAATGGGCCGTCATTAGAACTCTAAAGATCGTTCTGCCTCCTAGCAATAAAAATCATTAATTCGACGTGTTCTGCTCATTTGTCAAAACATTGTCGATCTTTCATATCAATCTTTCCTAACAAAAAGTTGCGCTTATACACACGAGGGTGCATATGAGCCCTGCAAAAAGTCAGCGCAAGTTATCGGCCTAAGTGCATTAACTCTAGATATTTTTATGGCAGCAATTGTTCATACATGACACACAGATGGCTTGCCACTCTGCTATAAGTTGCGAGTTTCGTCTCGACACAACGTAAGATGAAAGGTGCTAAGGGCAATTACTAACACTATACGCAATAAATAAGACATATAATTTTTTAATAAGATAATTTAGGGATTATATACACATTTTACAATCTATAAATTGTATCACACAAAGCGTCCGCTGTATGGCTTAGTCGAAGCGAGCATGTTCCAGGAAAAGTATGTTCAGAGCCTAGTCAACCTATTTATTTTTGTTGTATGCACAGTCCTGAACGTAAGCTGTTCTATAATGTGGGGCTCTTCTTGAAATTCTTCTCTGATTTCATTGAGAAGGCTGCGCTAGGTATATAGCTCGAGCTTCATTCTCTCGGGTTGTGGTTTTTTAGCTCTAGTCTTGCTCCGTCGCAATCAAACCTCTTCTGAGCAATGGTGTCTTTTCACCAGTATTTTGGCTGGCAGTTTGCCCGCTTTAGACATCTGGACTTAGCAGCTCAAGCGCGTGCTGCTGCTGTCAAGACACCCTAAAGCTCATTTGAGCTTTAGAGCAGTTCCGTGTTGGCCATTGCCTTGTTAATTTTATTTTAAATGGTTCCCTGTCGGCTATTGTATAGCAATTTTTGTCGCTTGCGGGTGGCCTGTGTGACCGTGCCTTTAGTATAAACTCTATGCAGTAGTGGTTACTAAGGTTATCTTTTTCAGTAAGGACTTTCACTTTCACTCGTTGGCTACTTTGACCCAAGCGTATCCAGTTGTTTACTTCAGCTTTTTACTTCAGCATTATCTGGTTGCATCCTATTTCGTGGCAGTTATGGCAAATTAGCAGGATGATCTATTCTTCGGGACCGCCGCCGAAGCCACCTAACTTAACGGTTTTCTTCGTCAGAAACTAACCAACGAGCCAAGGCATCTTGATTTGGCAGGGCCACCAAAAACTGCTAGTTGCCATTAGTGTTATGTCTCGGCGCTTCTGTGTGTAAATGGGTCGATTCATAAAGATTAAGGCTCTTACGGATCTGTGCCCAAATCAAGTCCTGGGATATGTAGAGGCCTACTTGGTACGTGCTTATCCTGTTGTGATTCCACTGAAGGGTCTTGGAAAGTCTCTGCAGGAACTCTTGTGGGGAGATCTCTGAGCCTGTGGTCGCCGCCTTGATAAGTGGAAACTTGGTGGCGAGTTCTTTGAGGACGACCTGCTTTTTTTACTCTCATGTGGTGAGCCCTGCCCGCTCGTCCAGCGATGCAAAATACGGGCTCCTTTAAATGACGAAGACATAATTTGACGACAAATTGACTATATATATATATATATATATATATATATATATACATGCTAAAACAAGCATAGAATATATGTACATATACCATAATTAATGGCGGCAAGTGACGCTTGCAACTAACCTAACCGGTTGGAAGTACAAAAATTATAAACTTGTACGTTAGCTTTTTAAGTGAGCCATTAGCTCTGCAGCAATGTTTTATATAAAACGTTGAAAAAAAATTATATATATATATATATATATATATATATACATACATATACATATTTCATGCCACTTTTGTGTATCCATGGTGTATAGTATGCATATGTATGCATATATTATGAAACCGATCTATACAAATCTGAGAGTTACTTGCGACTAACCTAATCAATTGGTAATACAAAGATATAAACTTAGGCGTAACTTTTTGAAGTGAACTGTTTAACCCTGGATACCACACTAGCGGCACACCCTAAACGGCGAGACCTTTACCTATAGTCTAGGTTCACCATTCGGGTCTCCTTTACCGCAAATGGGTTTAATCTCAACTTTGAAAAGAAAGGCAGATTAATATTATTTTGTGGGATACACAAATCGTCGTTAAATGCAATGTTGTATATTGTAGTCATTTGCTCTTCCCTTTTTGCAAGGTAATGTTGCACAGGCTAAATGATATGAGAAAATCATTAAATTACAATATATTCATATCATTACAGAACGTTTTCAAGTCATAAAGCTGGGCCCACACGAACGGCGACTGTGCGGTTTACTTGCAAATGGTCGCTGCTCGCGCAAGAACGTTCCGAATATTGTCATGGAAAGTATCGCTTGAGTTTTAACCGTGCTACGACCATAAATTACATGGGAGCATGCCTGCTTTTGACAGGAGCTGCCTGTAGTAGCTCCTATTTTTGGAGGGGAACATCTGAAACATTCTTCTAGACGGACAGCGAACTAGCGTAGGATAGGCTAATGTGATTGCCGCGAGATATTTGCAGAAAATCGGCTAGGCAATACATTTTACTTAAACTACAATTAACCCGCCATAGTTCATGTTCTGTCATGAATCTCTTGTACTCGAAGGTTTGAGTCCGCTAGGTAATTCTTTCATAAGACTTGGGCGGTAAATGAAGCTGCGCCTATATAAGATACCTGCTTCGAGTATAGGTACATACTCGACTCAAGTACCTGAAGAATACTTTATTTAACTCGTAACGGGGTTAACAATTGTCCCCTAGCGAACGTGACGACAAACTACATCAGCCCTAGGTCCAGGCCTGGTGTAGACAACCTGGACAAGGTGCTTAATATACAAGCAATAATGTACCTGCTTGCAATTGTTTTTGAATCGAATTAATCTATCTTTAGGTTTTTAGCTGTGCTCGCGCAGGTCCAATATATATATATATATATATATATACGTCCGGTCCAATATATATAAACGTATATATTTATATATATATATATATATATATATATATACAGTCCGCAAAAAAGAAAGCTACCCATTTTTGCCACATTACACACGTTTATTATAACCAATGGTGTAAATACTACAGTTATTATAGATTATAGATTCACTAATTATTAAGTATAGTTGCTGGGTGTCTGCCTTTGTTCCTGTCGAGCCATGAAATAAGACCTAACGCCGTTAGTTCGCTCAATTTACTCGTTAGGACATGCATATTGCTTGTGGCTGTATAATTTTGTTCGCGGTGTAGCTGTGCCAAATGTAGAGATCTCGTGTTTCAGAATAATCCGAGACTCTACATGTCGATAAAAGTCTCCGCTGTGACTCTATGAGCATGTATCACTGTAGTCTTTGCATGATTGGTTAAAAGGCAAGGTTACAATAATTGCGTGCAATCCGGCAACAGTTAAACAAAAAAAGTTTTAAAAAAAGGTGGCTGTATCTTTTTTCACGGACTGTATATGTATGTATACATGATGAAACAGGACAGTAGAAGATCGATAATAAGAATTGTAGAACTCGTTAACCCAAATATTTTTTGCCGATGGAATATGGTCTCTGAAAAATCTTGTTTCAGAGTGAGAGTGATATTACTACAATTTGTGACACTGGTGTTGTTGCTCAACATAGTAGCATAAAATGTGCCATTGCCAGTCCTCCTATACAGAAACTAAGAACACCGTCGTTTGTGAGAAAATTATTTTCTTCTAAGAACATAGAATGCCGGCCACAAGATGCGAGATTGGTCGTTAAGAAGAGAATTAGCAAAAATAAAGTTATTTTATTAGATTGAGATAGAGCAGAAAATGTGCAATTGCAACCGGTCAACCTACACAGAAGCTTTTTTTCTCTTTTTTTTACAGGGGCCAGGAACAAAAATGCATAACGCACACCCTTTGGTCTGGGTAGTGTGGGACTCTTAAACCCACTAAAAACCTGGTGACCCCCTAACCTACATGACCGGGATACTTGTGGTACTACGTCAGTGCATGTAGGACGCCGCTAGTCTGGCTCTCAATCTTCGGCCTGGCGGCGCTCCATGCGTTGCCGCCTCTCTTCCGTCAGCCCTATCTTCGCTCTTATAACAGTCTCCACAAAATCAGAGCCCGCCTCCCAGCTTTTTTTCGAGCTGAGCATCCCTGAGAGTAGATCTCTCGTCGTATTGCACTGCACGTCTAGTCGTGAGCGGGTTGTCTGTCTCGTGATATCAAGACCTCTGCATGCAAAAAGCGTGTGATCCACGTCGTCGGTCTCGCCGGCATCGCACAAGACACATATGTCTACCTCAGTCTTTCCAATTTTCACCATGTAGGTCTGGAAGCTGCCATGACCGGTGAGAACTTGGGTTAAGTAGTACGTCGTCTCCGCGTACTCGCATCGGTACCATTTGATGAGATCTGGGATTATTGATAATCCTTGAATATCTACTAATAAGCAAAACCGCCTCGCTCTTTTCCGGTGCTAGCATTAGGTGGTGCGACTTCATCCACCGGCTAACCCCATCTAAGGCGTCATTTGCTCGGTCCTCCAACAGCTCCGCATCCCTTGCGGTGACTAAGATTGTCAGGTCGTCGGCATAGGCGACGAACTCAACACCGCGAGGCCTGTTCATCTCTAGCACGCCGTCGTACGCTAAGTTCCATAGCGTAGGTGCTAGCACGGAATCGTGTGGTACACCTGCAGTCATCGCGTACTCCCTGCCGTCGTAGCTCACACTACGTTTGGCCAGATACGACGCTATCATACGCCGAATGTACGCTGGTACTCTATTTTTCTCCGCCGCATTCAGGATCACGCTCGAATTTGCGCTGTTAAACGCATTCTTTACATCCGGCAATATCAGGAGGCAAAAATTACGAACTCTGGGGCTTTTCCGTCTTTCCTCTTCGGCCTTAGCGAGTATCTTGCTAATGGGCTGGAGCGTGGGCCTTCCATTACGAAACCCGTACTGATCCTCTGAGAGCGAGATTTGCTTTTCCTCGATTGCGTCATTGCACTCCTTCATTAGAAATTTGATCGCCTCCGGGGGTATGCCGTCGGGTCCTGGAGCCGTGCCCTCTGACATCCTTTCAGCCGTTTGCAGGACCTCCTCGAGCGTTACAGGAGGAATGTCCGTAATAGGGTCTCTGCCTTCCTCCGTCTGCACCGGAAAAGGTGAGCCACAATGGCTTCTACGAGATCAGGTGGGATCGTTAGAGCTCTCTTGCCTAGTTTGTCCATCACAATTTTGTAGGGCTTCCCCCACACGTCCTGCTCGATCTCCTTGATCAGTTGGTTCCAGCACCGAAGCTTACTCTTTCTGATGGTGGTCTTGAGGTTCACGCGTGTTGCCTTGTATTCGGACCAGCGACCATCTGCTTTATCCCGCCACTCCTGCCCAGACGATTCCGTTCTCGCCTTTTTGGTCTTCCCACGGGCCCTAGTGTATCGGCGCAGGGCTCCAATGCACTCTCTCCGTGCAGCGGCCACCTCGGGGGACCACCAGTACTTTGGTGCAGCGTTTCTCCGCCGCGGATGCACTGGAGCTGGCATTGCCTTCTCACATGCTTTACGGAGGATTTTGTCTAAGCTTTTCTCATTGAAGGTGTCCTCCAGTTCGTTACAGCCCCGAACTATCTCCTCCTTAAGCTACTCCTTCCTCATCCTGCGAGCCGACCATCTGGGCCTGTGGCACTCAGCGGCAGGCACCGCGCTTTTGAGTGATCCGTCGTTTGTCACCGTGAATGTAATATATCGGTGGTCACTAAGGTTCTCTTCGTGTTCGAGGACATCCAAGTTCACTACTCTGTAGGGTGTGTTCACGGCGCTGATCGTCAGGTCTAAAAAGGCTTCCTGATCTCTGCGGGAGAACGTCGCGGCCGCTTTTGGGTTGTTCATAACCAGACGGTTCCGTTCAGCTAACCATTCCATCAGGGATTGTCCCCGAAAGTTTGTGCGCCTACTACCCCAAAGCACAGACGCCACGTTGAAGTCTCCCGTGATAACCTGGCCTGATGATCCTGCGTTCTGACGCTGACGTCCAGTGTCTCAAGGTATTCTGCCCCTGCCCCGGATTGCGATGTCTTTTCGACGGTTTGTCCACCAGATTGCAGTGTCCGTTCTTTCGTCTACTGTCCATACCCTTTTGTCCGCTGCCTTTACCAGGGCCTCGTTTGGCTCTGACAAGAGACATAGGTCAACTCCCAACCGGTCTACTACTGCCGCACGGAGGTCATGTGCAGCCCTGCATCTATTGAGATTAACCTGCAAGACCTTAATTTCCATGGCTTGTCGAGATTTCCTGATCCGTTCTTGCCGCCATAGCTGCATCTGCCATTGCATTTCTGGCCAAAGTGGAAAACATTGCATTTCTGGAAAAAGTGGAAAATTCGTCGTGTGTCTCCTACTTGGTTTCTTCCGTTTCGTGGTTTGCCCTAGTCTCCTCTGTTACCGGGCAACTGGCACTCTTCTGCGGTCCCTCCTGTCGGAGCAGTAGACCTATCTTCTTTCTTCGCAGATCGTCCACCCCTTTTCTGTAGGCAGGACATGCCATTGAGTTCGCTGAGCGCCCTGCCACAGAGCATACGTAGCACTTTCTGATTACAGCAGTGCAGTTTCTCGCTAGATATCCAGTGGCTCCGCAGCGATAGCATCTGCGGTCTTGAGGCATTTCTTCAGAACAATCCTTCGCCGTATGGGCCATCCCCTGGCATCTCGTGCAGCATGGGGATCTCCCATGCTGCACGAGATGCCAGGGGATGCGAGAGATCCGTTCGGTCACCCGGCACGTTGACCAACCCACACTAAGTCGTCCTCTCTTCAATAGGGCCTCGCCGATCCTTCTACTTATAACCAGGGCGGAGATCCAGCCTCCATTTGCCGCTTTGCGTGGAACCTCTGCTGTTACCTCGCCCTGGTTTTTGACGGCTTGCTCCAGTTCCTCCTTAGAGGTGCCCTGTTCAAGGCCGTGGAGGATCAGCTTTAGTTGTGCGTTCCGTTGCCAGGCTTCGACACTAACGTTCGATGAGACCTTTAGGTGGTTTGCGAATTTTTCGCACCCCCCGACCTCTCTTTCTCGTACTTTAAGTCGGATGTCTCCGTTAGCCGCTCCCTCGACCTGAACCTGTACTCCGAATTGGTCCGGGCAGACTTTGGTTTGCAGTTCTTTAAAGATGTCGGCGTAGGAGCCGCCTCTCGTTCTAACCACCACTGTGTTCGTTCTGGCGGTTCTGTGCGTGTATTTGACGCTTTCTTTCTCTCTCCTTTTTTTGTGGCCTTTCTTAAGGCAGAAATCTACTGAAGCGTCGAGTTGTCCTCCCCAATATGCCACTGCGGCCTTCCGGGCTATTACTGTGTCCAGGTCTGCCGGGAAGTGCACCGCCATCGGGCGTCTCTTCTGGCTCATTTGACCGGCGTCTCGCTCCTGCGGCCCTGCGTCTTGTTCAGCTCGCTGTAGATGCGTGGTCATTTGTCGGAAGAGCCTTACGACGCTTTTGACCTCAACTTCTCCTTCCTCTAGTTTTCCGACCACGAGAGTTCTAGTGATCTCTGGTAATGCTTCTGCGGCGGAATCTCCGTCTTCCGGTATCATTTCCGCACGGGTTCGAAATACTGCCACGTTTCCAGGTTTGACGACCTTTACTCGGGTTACCGCCGGGAATTGCGGCGTCAAGCGGGCAAGGAGTTCTGAGTCTTTGGCCGACTCTTCGCGTATGACCACCGCCCTCACTTCTCTTTCTGTCAAAATGCTACCGTGAACATTCTTTGTCGTGCTATAGAGTCGTATAGGCCAGTTCTCTTTGACCAGCGTGACCACCTCCTCCTCAGTCGTTGCCTCATTCATGCGCCTGTGCAGCTCCGCTGCGCGCTGATCCTCTTTCTCTTTCCTAATCTCCTCGGCGCTGATCTCCGTCTTACATCTGTGGCAGAATTGCGGATCTCCAGATGCCTTTGTGACTAGGGTCGCCTCTGAAGCATCTGCTGGCTGGACCTCCGTCTCCAGCTTCAGAGTCTGTTTTAGCTTACTTCACAGCTCTGCCAGTTCGCTACGGCCATCTTCATGCAGTCTTCTGGCCGCCCTGTGGAGCTTCTCTGAGACCCTTTTGATGTCAGTTTGGATCTTGGTGTGCTTCACGGTAAGTGCTTCCAACTCGGACGCACTTTGTAGTAGTGCTTCAATCATGGCGTCCAGTCTATAAGTTGTTTCGGTCGCCTTTTTCACTTCCTTGTGGCTCGTTTCTTCGGGCGTATCTGAAGCGCCCTGGAGCATCCGTTCAGCTGCAGCTCCTGCCGTTTCTTCATCAATGGGGATCCTAGTCGTGGCCACCGAGCCAGTCTCCAGTCTGCCGCCAGTCTCTTCTATATGAACTCCAGTTCGGCTAGCATCCGGAGCTCTTGCTAGGGCCTTTCCTTGGGGAGGATTTCCTCCGTCCATACAGGCCGTAATGGAATCTTCGTCCATGGTCAGGTTACGCTCATTCACTCCTTAGCCCCGTCTCCGGGCGTAGGTTGCCTGGTAGGCAGCAGTGGTGAGTTTTCTCCACCTGTGTCTTATATATACCTATATCGGTACTGAAGCACTATCACGCATACATATACACATATAAATACACACTGTTCGGTGCAATACTACCACATATAGTGTACTGCGTATATAGACTGTGTGATACAATATTGCGATATATTATATGCCATATATAATACACAATATCTACACGCTAGTCTATATATATATATATATATATATATATATACAGAGTGTGGTACAGTAATTTGCTTTTTTGCTATATATCTGTACCCACTTCAGACACTTTTTATATAGTGCAGTGTTGCACTGCGTTAGTTGAGCTGCCGTTAGAATTCAAATTTGAATGCTCGGCGGACCGCTCGGAGCCTTCCGACCGCTGCGCGGGTGGTTTCGTTTTGCTTCACCCTGCCGAGAAGGACTTGTTTGAACTTCACAGCAGCCTGGCTCCTTACCCCTTCGTCGCACGGTCGCACAATACACCAAAATGGTCACTGAGTTTCACACATCACAACGGTATGTCACACTCTAGGTTTACCTGCCTGTATACACACGAGCAAGCATAACTTCTCGGAGCTCCGTAGGCACACGTCCGCACTCTTTGGCGCCAAACCAGCTTCTACCTACACAGAAGCTAAGTACGCATTTCATGACGACCGAAAATTATGGCAATGCGAGCCGTGATTACGGAGTAAGTGAGTAGTACAGAGATTGACTGCATGCATAAAAGACCTACTCTATCACATAAATTACTCTAGATAATTTATGCATGCACTCAATTTGGACATGTTCGTCGAAAAGTCCTAATTACTTCGCAACCACGGCTCGCATTGCCATAGGCTTGGTTCTAAAATGATAATGATTCAGGCAAATTCAGGCGCATTTGCCTGAATATGTAGCTTTAAGTGCTGTGAATGGTCGTAGGGTTATGTATTTTAGGTATTTGGCATGAAGGCTAATAAATAAGAATAATTCTCTTCTAAACTACTATGTCACATCTTCTGCCGGCGTTATCTATTTTTCAAAGGAAGCAGGCTTTTCACAAACATGACGGTGTGTTTAGATCCTGTATACAAGGACTGGCCATGTTCCATTAGAAAAAAATATTTGCTTTAACGAGCTCTACAATATATATATATATATATATATATATATATTATTTTTTCCGTAAGGCTAATGCCCGTGTACGGTTTTTTTCATATCATGGCTAATTTTTAATCCACTCCGGCATTTACCTTGTCTAAATTGGAAACCATGCAAACTAATTTAAGAGTGGCCGGTATGAGTCTCGAACTCAGTCCTCCCTAGTGCAAGGCAAAGGCTTTGCCACTAAGCCATCTTTCACAATACATATATATATATATATACATTATATATATATATATATATATATATATATATACATATACATTTTTTTCGGAATCTTGTTTGCAGTACAACAAACGCTGTGAACTATATAGTGTATAATTACTTATAATTCCTCTTGAAGACATGTGCCATGGTGTGACTAACTTAGGTGAAATACTGTTACATATTTGTGCGTTGTCGTTCAAGTGACGAGGAGGATCTCTGATTTGACATTACCTTCACCATGTTCAGTACTGCAGTATAGCCTAGCCCAGGGGGTAAGCACTTACTTACTTACTTTCTCTGCTACTATTGACACCCTAATATAGGACCGCCAGAGGGCCTAGGCTGCAACTTTGGTTGTAGCATATCCTCACTGTCATTAACAGCAGTTTATCGACTTACACGGACGTGGTTATTGGATGTCGCCGTCATCAATATCATTCTTATTGTCGTTGCTGGTATTGTTGTTATCGTCAATATTTCGACCTTCGACAGATATACAGGAGCGAGCAGTTACCATAGCAGAGGCTCCGCCCGAATCGCCTTTTGCTGTCGGCTTACGGAAAATGCAATATGGCGAAAGCAGCTGCAACGAAATATCGCAGCGCAAGCGTAGGGTATTGATCCCCCGGCAATGATGGAATGGATTGGGCAAGGGTCGGCACGAAAGCACGAATTATCTCGAGCGGCCCTTGTTGTGGATTCCCGCGACCGAATAGTTTCCCCTAACTTTGCCCTATTCCTCGATCTGCCTTGCTTAACGACCACAACCGAGAAGTCTAGAGCCGCGTTTCGTATCCCTTTTATATCTCACCCTCAGTCCCTCATCTCCCTGTTTATCTCGTTTCCTCGCGTGCTCACGCGAGCTTTCGTCCTCCTCACTTAGTCGATACACTCGATGAGTACGGACGGCACGGGGGCTGTGGTGCTCTGGGGGCTGTCGGATCGCGCCATGTGTCTGCCGAGCCAGCAAGCATGTATATGCGTGACTCTATGTGGGTGTGTGTGTGTGTGGTGTCTCGGTATAAGGACGAAGTGCACAATATGCAAGTCACGTACGGCGGACACCACATGACAAATACACGAACAGAGGAAATAAGAAGAGTGTGGTGGAAGAGAATCCCGCTACAAGCCAAGTATACCACGGCAGTTGTTCGTTCGAACGGCTGGCTCTTCGTTTCATTCGGCCGGCTGGCTCGAGCGTCGTCGGGGCGGCTGGCTCGACCGTTGGAGGCCGTCTTGACTGCCAACGCAGTCACCAGTCAGAACAGTCGGCGCGCCAATGCCAACGACTCACATTAAAACGGCACAGAAAAAGCGCGAGCGTGAAAGAGACCGCCGGTGGGACGAACATGGCCGACGGGAAATAATATGCAGGCGGGAGAGAGAGAGAGAGAACGGGAGGAACCGAGAGAGCGAAATTGCGAGAGCGACTGAGTGAGAACGAACAAAAACCAGCCCGACGTAGCAGAGTAATCGAGTGAAATGAATCGAGTGGCAATGGAGAAAGAATGGCAGTGTGGCAGAAAAGACGAGCCAGCGGCACAAGTCGACACAGCAGCAGCACTGCAATTTGTGTGCAGTATTCGTGTAGATCGGTTGGTGCTGTTGTCGTGGGCAGCAGATGGCGGGGCCATATCGACGGATAGACGCAAGCACAGACGGACAGTCCGTCCGGCTTGACGACGGCTTATCAACTAGTAACGAGAATTGAATTCTAATAATCATTGACACTGCTCACCACTGTGTGGTGGATGAATTTGGAACTTGTTATACGCAGTCGAGTAGCTTTGCCAATAGGATGTCGACGTGCCGACCGGCGAGTGGACACTCTCTCTCTCTCTCTGTCTCAACTTTGTTGAAACTGGAAATGGCTCTAGATTATCTAAGGAGTTTAGATATCGGGTTATCAGGCAGCCATGCCCGTAGCCGGCACTTCCCCTTCACACACCTCTCTAGGATAGACGGATGAGTATTTGGAGGATCGGACGAGCAGGACCGGTTCCCTAGATTACAAGCAATGGTGAGGTTGCTTGTCATCTTGTTGTCTGAACAACTATAAACATATACATATATAGGCTCTCTTTTGTTGCGCAGCGATGAACGATGTGTTGCCTAAGATACGAGTGGGTATGGGCTCGAAACCGTATCAGGACGACGCTGATTTTTGTGGTCTGGAAGAAGAGGTCAACGGCTAAATAACGACGTGATCCTCCAGGCAGGGAGGATCCGCGGAGGTGACAGAGTGAGACCTTCGGAGTCGATGCAGTGAGTTGCATACGGTTGAGAACAGTCGACAAGTATGGTCAATATATTCAAATCGTTCTGCTCTCGTACCCAAGTGATTCTGGAATTAATTTGCATTCATACGACATATTAACACAACGTTTCGAGATGCACTTTGTGGTCAGCCGCAAACAGCTTAATTTTCCAAGCGAGTCGAACAAAGTGGTTTATATAAGCGAATTTAGTTTCGCAGTCCTCATTGCTTAAACCGTTCGAAAAATAGACAGTTATGTCAGCGCAACTGCGGCTAGAACGATGCTTCCTGCAGCTGCAGAGCAGCACAAAACTGCTCCAAGCATGCATCTAGTATTGCAGCAACTTGTGAAGATTTTACACCCGGCTAAAACCTTTCAGCCACTACCCCTCGTGAATTCTCTCAGCATGGTCGTGGTCATTTTTTCAACCTCGTCAATTAGGGAAAAGTTTCTAGGCAAACCGAACCAGTTCATTTTTAGCGTAGACTGGTAGGAGACAACTATATGTCATTACTTTGTCTATACTTTTTAAACTTGGCTTTATCGTGCTTACGCTAGGATGCATGTGGGCCTTCTACTAGTAAGGAATGTAGCGTCAGCACAGGGTTCAAGCCCGCCGTTTTTCAAAACGGTTTTTAGGTAAAGCCCCAAATTATCTAGGATGTTAGTTATCTAGTTAGCCACTCGTTAATGTACCACTCCACTTAACTGTAGCAATAATTAACCGTACTTTGTTAGCTTTGTCGCCTGTTTAGAATAGCTTTCTTAAAGATTTCTCAAAATTGAGATTGGCTGCGACTGGACACCCAGATCACATATAGTATATATATATATATATATATCTCATTTGGAGTGGCTTGAGTTTCTGATACTTCCAGCATCTTGATGATAACCTACACACAAATTGCTGCAGGCCGAAACGAATGATTAGCCGCCGCTGCTGTCGCCTAGAGGTTTCTTGTTGGGCTTTTGACGACATGCCTTGTCGAGGAAGCAATCATGTACCGTGCCGCCACGCGGAGATTTGCAAACTCCGAGCGGGTCTATCTGGTGGTGGTGATGGCGGTGTCATAGCAGTGCTGCTGCTGCTGTGGCGGCGGCCTTCGATGTGTGTCGGAGGCTGCTTCTCATCATTCGCGTTCGATGAAGTGAACGCCGCTAGAATGGCAGGCTCACTTTGCGAGCCTTTTCCAAGTCATTAAGCTGATATTTGCTCATCCGCCTGGTGGCTGTAATGGGTAATGGTAGATACGTACGTACGAGCTGTTTGCAACTCGGCCAACCACAGACGCCCTTGATGGCGGGCTCATTGGTTGATCGTGGCACGCGTTTCGAACGGGACGCGGTCGGGTCGCGAGAAGGGGCACCCTCTTCTGCGTCTAAAAACTATCGCAGAGAGAAGAGATGAGGATGTGTTGGAGACTTAGAAAGCCGTTTCCTCAGTTGAGCGAGATCAGATGAACAGTAGACGGGTAGCGGGTAGAAATATATGTAGCGTCTGTCGTTCGTACGACGGGTGAACGCTGTGGGTCGTAGCTGGAAAGCACTCGCGGCGGCATCCCCGGCGAGTACGCTCTGCCTACATGACCACACAACTACCAACTCAGGTTAGTGTCGAGGGTATTGGTTGATCGTCCACTAAGTTCTCTCCGAAGCTACAGACGCCGTACGCCACCGACACGCATAGAGATAAATACAAGTATCATACGTACAGTCAACAAAGCAATGTATTCATTTATCGTCGATCCGGGCTTTGTGCGGAACATATGAATTGCCCGAGTGGCCTGACGTTACTCCAGTGGTTTGTAGGAGAACGCTTGGAGAGAGGCACGTTTAAGACATCATCGCATCATACATTGTGGCTGCCTTCCGTGTGGTCGAGGCGCGTAGGCGATTGACTGGGTAAGCCGAGCAAGGCAAAGTGTTTCACATAATCACCATACACTGAAGATGAAGCCCTTACACGTTAGCAAGCCCTACGCCTCACCTGATATAATCAGTCTTCATTTTACGCACATTTTTAGCCACATTGTCACCATTCACATACATTTGGAGAGTTAAAACGTGAAAACATCTTATGGGAACCAAAAGTCTTGCATAGAGGCAAGGAGTGAAAAGTCATCGCCAACTGTTTTCTCTAAATCCATGCTGCTCTGACAAACGCCTACAGTTGCTTAGCCAATACTCTTGCTTGTATACCATACACCTATTTAAAATATCACATAAATATGATGAAGATAGTGGGTTGCATTTCGGGCATTTCGAAAGAACACTTAAATGAACTTTAACACGGTCAAGGGTGCGTATTTTTGTATTTTGTTGAATAAAGCGTGCAAGGAGGGAACCACCAGCATAACTTGGTTCAGGTGTTCACTTTGCACTTGTTCCAGACCTAATGCTTTACGAGATTTTGCTTTCGGTATGGCGTTGATAATAGGACTGTCAAGCGTTGTAATAGTGAGGCTGTATACTATTGTGTTGATGGAGTGTTCAAGGATCTAGTCAAGGCATGCACAATGATTGGCCGGCTGAGAGAGCTGTTATCTGTGTTCTTAATTATATTAGTGGACAACCAGATGGGGTCATCCGGCGATGGACAGTCCGCTTAACGGGCGCCAAGTGACACAGTGTTTAGCTCTGCAGCACTGCTGTTGCTCACCGTTAAGTTCAGACAATCACGGACATGACTCTTGCAGTGGTCTAGGATAGTGGCGATAAGTTGCGGTTAGGTTGAACGTAATACTTGTTAAATATGAAAATTCGTGAATGTGGTTATATTTTGTATTTTTCTAGTAACGATCTATTTGTGTGTATTACCGTTTAGTCTCATACATTTTGGGTTCTTGAAATAGTGGTTTATTCGATGAATCTGAGCATATAAGCCTTGCTAAGTAATGCTATGTAGTCTCATAATGTTTATATATATATATATATATATATATATATATATATATATATATATATATATATATATATATATATATATATATATATATATATATATATATATATATATATATATACAGAGTCATTCGTAACAATATGTACTTAATTTAAGATTTGGTAGAACTCGGCAAAAAAATCATTTTTCCCAATGGAAGAAGGGGGCAGAAACGTTTTGTTTAGGAGTAATGATGAAATTTACGAAAGTAGTTATTCTTTTTTTCTCTTACATAGTTGCGCAAAACCTACGTTTGCGGAAGAACCAGTCAACGCATAAAAGAACCGATAAAAAATAGATTACACTCTACGTAGTTGCCGAGTAACTAAGCTTTTTTGACGGCCATAATTGCTATATTTTACGTTGAGCCTTTCACGTTCAGAACCCAAACATTTTGTCGAGACGTTTCCGCCCCCTAAATTTCGTGGACATAGTTTCTGGGTTTGAATTCTATTTAAGGCAACAATCTACTTACAACTTTGCTTTGAGTTATTGTTGAATGTCATACATTTTGTGTTCTCGGAATGATGGCTTGTTCACTTAACCTAGACAGGCAATCTATTTTCTCGTATTTACTTCATGATTTGTGTCGAGCCCGGTGGCGCGGTGTGTTCGCCTGCGCCCTGGCGACCATAGGAGGCACAGAGGTGCATGGGTTCGGTACCCACGTTTGCACATTCGTATTTATGGGGGTCCGTCTATGAAGCAATGCGAAAAGCAGTCCCGTGGACGTTAAATCTTGGCTGAGGGTTAGCCCAAATGTCTATTACTTCGTAATTTGTCTAGTATTCCCATGTGTTCGTTGTCGTACGATATCTGCGCGATGGCGTATTAGCTTAATAAAATAACAGGTAGCCTGTCTTTAGTTTCTGGTTTGAGTTTCTTTTCTAAACTGATATTGCTATGTTGGCGTGCTTTGGTGAGAAGTATTCTGATGATGACGAGATCTGTGTCTATTTTATACCTTACTCTCAGCATGTGGAGATCTTCTTCTCTTTTAGAAGAAAATAAGAGAGCACTAACTCTGCGTATTGATATCGAAAACGTAGGACCTTTAAACTGTGCATAAGTGTTGGTACGTTGACCCTACAATCAGCACCGCAGACCAGTCGTATGATTTTCTTTTGCAGGACGATCAATGGTTCAATTGTCGTCGGATAGTAACCACTGTATATAGTGAGCTCATGTTTGTAGTGACTATTCCCAAGTGGACCTGTTTAAGTGTTACTGTCGCTGTTGCTATTTGGTTTAGTATTGCAACGCCCTCTCTAATTTTTTTTCTTGTGAGTGCCAAGATAGGTTACTCTAAATCATCATTACCAGGTATTTGGGTTCGTACTGATTCGTTTGATTGAAGAGCAGTGAAAATATATGAAGCTAAGGATATCAATGTGGTAGTGTAGTTGTATCGAAGTTCCGAGAGTTATATCCTTTGGGGTTCAAAATTTCTAAACCTAGTAATGCTGTGATATATTACAAGTCCGTTTTGTTCCATCTATGGACCGGTGCTATAAAAACTGCGTTCCTGAGAAGAGTTTTCTGTATAGATAAGCGCTGTGCATTATATGCGCACATACACCTAGTAAAGCACTCTTATACCAAGATGTCATTATACTCTTATACGCCAAAAATTATTGCGGTATCAATTGTATAGAAAACGGCGCATCACTCTTTGTTGCGGGACGGTAGGGTCTCAATGTAACTTTGAAAGGCTCCTTGTTGAATGATTACGTCTGTTTCGCCTTATTTAAATGCGATTTATCATTGCTAATTTGTCTAATTGTAATTTTTATTTTATATTTTTCAACCAGTGGCAGTGACCCAAAGTCTCTCGATATCTAGGTTAGAAGGTTTTCACCATTTGCTGTTGGTCCACGCGATAGGCAGGGCATTTCACAAGTTGTGGCGCAGTGCATGTTAACAAAAATGCACTTTTCCCTCAGTGCTGTATTGTTAGGGATTATCAGATATTAGGCCCTCGTTTCGTTTCGGGTAACCGCGCGTAGGCTTACTCCGACCTCGTTCAGTCTGATGTTAGCTCTAAATCCCCAGAGGGTTGCTTTGTGTTTAGCTTTTGACAACCCGAAATGGTAGCAATGCCACGATTCTATAGATATATAGGCTTTATTGTTCTCATAAGTGATTACACTATGCATTTACTGGTGACACAAGAATACGCTGGCAACTCTGACAGCTTGGTTGCGTTTGTTTTTTGTACGGCCTGTACAACCTTCTCTTCGCTGACATCGATCGTTTCCCTGTGGGTGCTGTACCCTGTTTGTCAGCTTGATTTGCTTAGAGGAAGGTCGACATGCAATTCGTTATTACGGCAATTCACTGGTGGCATTGGCAAGATTTATTGCGAATGTCTTCGTTTCAAGCGCCGGAGCGCGCCTACCCCGCGTGCACTCGTCGACAGTTATACGTACGACGTAGGGGCAGCCGCCGCATTGGCCAGATATAATAAAGCAGCGCGTGACGTAGCCCTGTTCTGCACGTGGACGTAGCCCTGTAGCAGAAGGGCGGCAAGGGCGACCCCCGAAGGATGCCCCAAATTTGGGGGAGTTCGAGTGGTTCGCCTCTCTACTGTGACGTGCAATCCTCCAAGCTCGACGATCTTCTCGATAGTGGCTAGGAGCACCCCAGGGTTCTAGTTAGCCCAATACGCTTCCTCGGGTCCACCACACACACACGACCAGGTGGCGTTGAGCTGTCGCGGTGCCGTTTGGGCCGCCAATGAGGTTGTCACTGTTTTAAGCGGCGTTTCCCGGCGTCAATTCTATCCAGTACCGAGACGAGCGCTGCTGGGGAGCTGCGCTCCGAGCCTTCCCCGTGGGACTTTGTCTGAAGCCGGCGCCTTAGTAACTACAATGACCTAGGCGTTTTTCGGTGAGATGGGTGAGCTGGACGTTTGATCGTCTTGTCTGGCCGCTCCGTTTCGAGAACGCCGCATGTCCCTCGAGTGTCACGGCTCGACTGCCTTTATTGCCTTCTCCATTTGTGCTACGACTCTGTCATCTTCTGTGCTTTGACATCTGAAATAGAGCACCCTACTTTTGTCCCTAGATTGCCCTGCTCTTTTTGCACCTTTGTTCCTCCGTTAGCATATTTCATCATTCTTGAGTTTTTCTATCTCGTCGCGTAGTTGTATCTCTTTTGTGTGCAAGATCCTAATTTTTCATTTTCGGGCTTCCCCCGCGTCGGCCATTGCCTGGCGCTACCTTGGGATTGGGCAATATTTTATTAGTTTTAGTAGCTGTACTACTTCAGCGACTTAATCTGTAATATTTTGCATTTCGTGAGGCGATACTAAGTTACACGCGCACACACACACACATATATATATATATATATATATATATATATATATATTATTTCACATTGCGTACACTCCCTTTAGTTCGTTGAGTCTCCTCGTAGTTTCACGTAGACCCGTCCGCACTTGTAGCGCCAAACTACATATCCGACCGTTATGAGGCTACTGGCGTCCTCATTGATGGGCCAAAAGCATGCGACTTCACTACACAATTTAACGTACAAAGCTTCACTTAAGTTTACAATTTTGAAGAGTAGCGATGCACCGCAAGTCAATGCACCTAGTTGCTAATACAAAGTTGACTAGTTCCACACCAGTACTAGGATCCTGCGATCTTTCCACAGCCCACACGTCCGCACTGTTTTTTTTCAAAGTTGAACAGAATACGCAAACCTAGAAGAATGCTACCGTTCCTGTCACTATGTTCTAGACGCTTAAAGGCGCGGGACCTAAAAAAAGCCATTTGCGGCAAGGCACTGACGCATAGCCATGTAGCTAGTTAATGGGTATGTCATTAATAAACGGCACAAAGGACATTTTTCCAATGCGGAAGACGCTTTTTCGCTGAGGGCTTAAAAATACCCTTGCTGCGGCAAAATTATTCCTTGTGAGCAAAAGCATCTTTAACTACTAGATAATAGCGAACTTAATACAGTTTTTGTGGATGCTGCAGTATATTGATATCCTGCAGCCTGTCACTTGGCATTTCTTTGTTGTTTCTTATTAATTAACGCTGGAATGCTTTGCGGTTACGTAATAGGCAAATCTGTCGTGCTTTATGCCACTTCGCGGCCGCCATCAGTAGCCGCGTGGAAGTTTACAAATTTGCCACGTAGGCTATATTTAAAATCCAGAACGATAATGCTATCGAATAAATCGAACTTGCAAAAAGGAGACAATAAATATTAAAGTGTCATACAAACGGCGATGATCTAAAATTTGGTGACAAAGCGCCTGGACGTGATACCATTGTAGAGTTACAACCTGTTACCTCCGGGGGCGGACGTTTATACTCGACAATATCAATCCATAATTAATCCAAGCCGCACATACTCTTTCTCTCTCATGTATGGGCTGCGTTTTGCAAAACAGACATTTTTTATTTAAAATTTTCGCTTTGTTTATTATCTCAGGAAGTTCCAGGTTTCGAGAAACAGCATTACAACAAAAATCTAATGCAGACACAACCAACAACAACGGCAACGACTAGATTTGGGTAGATGTAATTACTGTGATCTGCCTGTGGGCAAAAATAGGGTTCCTTGTAACTCGCTGTCCACTGTCGGGTATCTTCCTCGTTCTTGTCGGCACTGGGCGCGTGTGTGTGTGTCGGGGCGGCTGCGAGCAGCAATAAACAACAACGATTACAAAAGCAACAATCATAGCAATCACAACAAGAGCAACGACAACAGCAACAATACAACAACAACAAAAATACAGCAACAAGGACGCCTCGTATTACTGATGTTTGCGCCGTTGCCGCCATTATTAATACGCTATCTTGCCGGGACGCCGGAATAGTACACCTCTTTGGGTCTCGCCCTTGTGGTGACCCGTAACAACGTGCCAGCGTGTGCAGGCATTGATGCTGCTCAACCTACTTTTTACGTCTGCATCATCGGTATCGTTGTGGTTGCTCTCGTTGTTATCGCCTGCCGTATTTCAGGGATATCTTTGGTGAGAGCGTCGCGCGACAAATGCCGCAGGCGTCGTCCTGTGGACGCTGGTGCTTGTGTCGTTATCGCGTTCGTACGAAGTCACAGCTGCTACCATTGTTGCTCGTACCCCCTCCCCCCCCACCCCCAACAAGTATTATTTCCGAACTACTTGTGTTACTACTACTTCAGCGAGAACAACTCCGACCCTCCGACCATCATTTCCACCTCCACCACCACCACCTTTACCATCGCTACAACAGTCCTATAACTAAGGTTGTGGTTGTTGTTTCTGTCCCCCCGTTTGTTGGGTGGACGTCAAGCAGCGCGGCGTGCAGAGGCGTCTCCCGCGCGTCGTATCGTATGCTACGTGAACCACAGCCTACTCGTAACGAAGCGAACACGGCGTGCAGTTATCGAGCCTACCGCCTCAATCGATCGACCGCCACCGATTGCGACTGTATGCGACGACGTATGTAACGTGCAAACTCGTACACACACACACACAGATACAGATACGCCATAGGCGTAGTACGGAAACAATCACATGCAATTACGTGCAGACGTACACATATGCATAAACAAACAGTACGACGCCAACGCCCTTGATGGCCCCCCTCCCTGCAGCAGGACAACGCAGCCTATCGTTCTGATGAGCGTTCTAATAGCGGCTGTCCTAGCAGCTTCGGTTTCGGCGCTTTGAGCGTCGGTTCCCGGTTCAACGGGTCGAGAAACAACTATCGCAAGCAAACTAATGCAACTAATTGCCTGAGGCGTTCCCCCGCCTTTCTCTCTATTTCTTTCTCCCGCTCGGCCCCTCTCTCGCTTTCGCGCTCCCTCTCGTTATATATATATATATAAATATATATATATATATATTCCAGTTTTTGCTTATTAAGTGTTCTCGGCAAAAGAAGCATCATTACTGCTGCCGAGGGGCAAACTGGATTTTCAGCAGCCGCGAACGATTCTGGCCAAGCAAATTTCGTTTGCCGCGATATACTTAATCCACATTGTTTGGTCGTGCTGGGTAGGCACACAAAGGCCTTCGGGTAGCCACCAGTGTATGATATTAATAGAATAGTAAATAAGAGCGAGGCAAGCATCGACAAACGAAACCGACATTTTGGACAGGCTGGAGTTGACACCGCTCGGTTTGCTCTGCCAACCCCAAACTAAGTGTGCGTTAGGTCCCTGGCCGTACTCTATTCGCTCGGGGACTTCGCCGCTTTTCGCCAAACAGGTGCACCGTAGAGGTTGATAGAATCGGTAACGTTGCCAGGAGCTTTCACCGTACGAACACCTGTAGAAATCTGACGGGCACTTCATACGAAGATTCCCCTAGGATACTACTGTTCTTGTGCCCAAGGAAGTTTGCGATAAGTGGGGATTGCTTTCTTCGCCATCAGCTTTGGTATGACAGTATAGCCCACTGACTTAAATACGTTCCTGACATGCCTTGTTTCGCCTTCAGGGCGCTTTCTGTCTCTCCTAAGGCCGTGCTGCTTATTGGAAAGAAATCTTGTTTTTCTATTTAGCCTGGCTGCTGTGGTAGCCTTTAGGGCCTTGCAAGTCATGCTCAGAAGTCAAAGCGGCCTCGGACATCTATAAGGTCAATGACACGGTAATTTTATGCCACACCATTTGTTGTCGACATACTCAGAAGCGGAGTTGCTGATAGTATATTTAACAACACATATCAGTTTTTTTTTATAACATTTTATAACATATTACATAGTAAGTTGTCACTGACTGCCTGCTTCGTTAGCTGAACAAGTATATGCCGTTTAATATGATTACTGTACTTTTCGATAAGAGAATCTGAAATAAATTATTCATACATATTAATACATTAGTTAAAGTCGAGGTTACAGCAATAAGCAGTTAAAAAAATTTGTTTATGCTGTGTTTATGTGTCGTGATTATGTGTGCAACTTTTTAATGGCAATTTGGATTGGTTTTTGTGGAAAACACTTCTGCGTCTTTTAATTAGAAAGATTATTGTCGCTCCGAAGTAGCGCTTCAAAATTTGCTGTATATTCTTCGTCGTTTGTCACCGGATTTGACAAACGTCTTATTCTCTCTGAGTAGAGGCAGCTACGGCTTCCTAGCATTTTGCTGGACGCGTTTGCCTGCCTCATGGTCCTTTTTCTTTACCTCTAGGCGCTTCTGTTACTTTAGTTGACTGAGTCACTAACCCACAAACTCGAAATTCTATATTTCCCCCATTCATATGTTGAGATCGCCGCACTCTTGTATCGTATACCGATTCTACCCTGCTCATTTCCCGTTTGTCTTTCCCACGCATATCTGTTGATTTCGATCCAGGCCTCATTGCCAATTTGCCGTTGCCCTTAACGCCGTTAACGATCATCTCAATTTTCAATCAATCTTTTATTTTCTTAATCCTGATACTAAACCTAAGCTAATTTTGAACTTTCTCTTAAATAAATGTAAATATTCTTCTCTATGTCCTCAATAAACTTTCAGGCGCAACAGCAACCCTACGCAAATCTCATCGCTTTTCTTTGTACTGCTTCGAACTTTTTATAAAACCTCGTATCCTCGTTCCAGAGTAGCGTTTGTAAATTTAAATCTTGATACACACGTAGCCCTCCATATACTTCTTGTTGCTTCTAGACACCATAATTTCTTAATGATTTGATCTATTAGCTTTTTTCTTGTAACATCTCTCTCTCTTCCTCTGCATTACCATGCCCTGTAACCATTGTCACTCTAAGATACTTGTACTGCACACTTTAAATCCCTTTCCTAAAATATTAGCCCTCATATTGTTCCCGTAATCGTATCGACATTTCTACAACCTAACTTAACAAGAAAACGTATAATGAACTAACCTATAGCCTTTCCTAAACCCGACTCCCTATGTTTCATTCGCTGTCACCTAGGAGCTCCTAATATCCTGTTAAACTCATTCTCATCTAATGTTTTTAATATTTTATTCTTAATGAAATTTTAGGACTCTATCTGGCTTCTGCGTAATGGCGCATACTACTGTTAGGACACTTACCTGAGTCCTTTCCCACTGCATTTTACCTAACATTATTTACTCCTCCTTCTCCTCGTTGATATCACCCCATTTACTTGATCACCACACCAGCTTCGTTCCTCTATATTTCGAACTCACTCTCCAATTCTACAGCAATTACCATACGCGTCTTTAATTATCACATGCATCTCCTCTGCCCCACATGTCGTCAAGAGCTGTTTGTTCTACGTCTTCTATTTTTATAGCGCTTTATATATGCCCGCATGACTGCCCATATTGCCCCTAATTGTATCTCCATAACTACCAGATCTTTCATTTTGACAGTACTAACATCTCACAAACAGTATCCCAAATAATTATCCTGAGTACTCTAAACTTGTTTTTCCATTGTATAACTTTAAACCCGTCATCTCTTCCAGCCCACGCAAATGCGTTTCTGTGACTGGCATTGTATCGACTGACCTTATTTTTAGCAATCTATATCATGCTTTCCATTTACCCTTTCGTCTCGTACCTCTCATCTTTAACATGGCAATTCATCCGAAAG
This sequence comes from Dermanyssus gallinae, assembly GCA_003439945.1. Classification (NCBI taxonomy): domain Eukaryota; kingdom Metazoa; phylum Arthropoda; class Arachnida; order Mesostigmata; family Dermanyssidae; genus Dermanyssus; species Dermanyssus gallinae. The sequence goes on along the minus strand of QVRM01004920.1, from coordinate 112,285 downwards.
GCACATTAGTCTCACGTGTTTGCCTTCCTGTTGCCCTGCTTTCTCTATAGCATCCAGTTTTACCTCTCTCTTTGCCTCCGGCTTTCGAAAATGCTGATTATCAACCGTCCGATGACCACCAATGCATCTTCAAGGTCCATTGCTCTTATCTATCCCCCTCCCTCGCGAAAGATCTCCGTTATTGTTTTGATCTTTCCTGTACATGTAGTCCCTCCTATTATCCCACTTTTCCTGTATCCGTATATCTCTGTTGTCTCTTCGGTCCCGGTTTCTGCTGTTGCACCATCCTGTTTGCCTGTATCTTGCGTCCAACGATTCCGCTTGTGCAAATACCCCTCCTTCCTAACTGAAAAATTTCCACTCGGAATTAAGGATGCGCTGGCTTGTAACGTTAGCTTCCCACTTGCGCATCACCAACGAATCGTATTAATCATAGTCGGCCTTACACTATACACATTACACGCCCTTTTTTTGACGTACCGCCATCCCCTTCAAGAAAATCTCTGGCACAATTGTATTCCTCTTTCTACAATTCTTGCTTTGACGCTATAGTCACACCTAAATATGTATATCGATCTAGATACCCTAACTTGTTCTCCTCTAACCTTAGCTTCCGCTTTAATGTCACCCTCCAAAAAATTTATATTGCGCCCTTATTTTCGTTAAATGCCATAATTAATTAATTTGCTGCCTTCCCGCAAGAATTACGCATCTTCAACGTCCCTTCCCAACAATACTCATATCACCTGCAAGCAACAAGAAAGGAATTCCGATAAATATGTCCCTCTCCCTGGCGTGCCACCCCAAGCCAGGGTCATTAACCTTTATTGCGATCATTTTTATATATATTAGAAAAAAAATATGATAATGGGCACTCCTGTCTCACTCGTTTAGCAACATCATATTCACTCGACTCTATCTCCTATCATTTAACAATTCACTGTGTTTTCCCTATAAATGTCCTTTAATAAGCCTACCCAACTTGCGTCGAATCCTTCTTTTGTCATACAGAGTATATCTATTGACCATATCGTAAGCTTTTCTTAGATCCAAAAAGCCCCCAATACAACCATGTTCCCTTATCCTAGATATCTCAACAATTTGATTTAATAAAAAAATATGGTCGTCTAACCGATATTTTTTTCAAACCCACATTGCCATTACCTAATTTTACCATCCGCTTCTGACCTATAGAGTACCCGGCTCCTAACAATGTACATGCAAGTGAGATACGTAATTAGTGTAATAGTTATTGACCGTCTGTTTCTCAATTTATTGTTATCAACACTATCCCTCGGCAGCAAATATATTCTTGCCTTGCACCAGCTTCCTGGCATGCTACTTTCGGCAAAAATGTGTTTTGAAATCTTTAGACAAATAATGTATGTGGTCCCCCCCAACGCCTTTACTGTCTCCACTGATATTCTGTCTAACCTGTTTTCCCTTTCATTCTTCTAATAACTTTTCTTTCACCCCTGCAATTATATCTGCATTCATTCTCGACCTCCCTTTACTAGCTCCATTACTGCTAGAAATAGTGCTTCTACTGCCGCATTCACTTCTTCTTTTGTGTATACTTTCTTGTGCTCAAGATTAGTCATGATGTTTTCCAAGTTGATTATATATGTCGAGAATTGCTTTACCCGTTGGCCCCTTGAAGTCCATATTTTCTCCCGTCTAACTGATGAATGTGGTCGTTCATATTTCCAAGGCACATAGTTCCCGTGTTCTCACTACTTGCTGCCGCCTTTGTAAATATACTACAATGTTCTACCTTCCTTTAATGTATAACTCGGCGCCCTGTATACCTCTACTATTCAAATTTCCCCGCTGAGTTCTTCAATGTCAACCACTACCAAGTCTTTCATTTTCACTTTTGTCACTTCCCTACATATTATGCGTTTTTTAACAAACACAACTTCTCCAAGCATTTTTTCTCTTGTCTCTATCCATCTCTCTGTCCCCGTCTTTCGAAAACCCTGGCGGAACTTATGCTTCACATAATTATGTCTCTGTCAATTCAATTCAATTCAAGTGCTCCTTTATTATATTCAAAGGGTTGACAATTATGTACATAGTTATTCACAAAGGTCCTGTATTCAATATATATAATGTCACTATCATTATGTATGTTCTCCCCTTGCTATCAGCTTGTACAGTTCCTCCCCCTTACCAGGTATTTTACCACCTCTAATATTTAGCAATCCATCGTAAAGGTGCTTGCTTTTTACGTCCTCTCTTTTTTTGATCTCGTTTTTGGAATCTGCCTAACATCTTTCGAGATTCGCGAGGTTGCCCATAGTCAACCTCCGGATCACATCTAACGCTCCCCCCAGTTCCAACACACCCTGCTGTCCCGTTTCCATCTGCGTTTGCATTCCGCGAGTACCGTGCTCCCTGTTTGAATATATATTTGTTTTCCTGTTGCTTCCTTGTCTCCTGTAGCCGTTGTCCCCTGATTTATGTTGTGCGCGATGTCTCTTTTGTCCCATCTAATAATGTGTTATGTTCTTCCCCCGTAATATCCCTCCCTGTTGATATATACTATATATTTCCCGACCCCCAATGACTACTTTCCCGAGTTAGCTAAACGTTACATGTCTATATATGGCCCTGAGCTCCATATCGCCGTGGATGTTTCCGTGGCATTTCCTGTATATATGTGTCTTTCCTACTACCTTCCGTTTTTATTCCAAGCCATTCGCAGGCTCTCCGTCCAATTGGTCGTGCCGCCATTCGAGCTCCCACCTCACCGTAGTGAATACCGTCCGAAGCCATGGCTCCAGCGGTGTCCTGAATGTATTCCAGGGGTAAGCATTCAAAGCTAGCTGTCCGCACCATGGGAGCTATTTTTATGTTAACAGCCTTGCAAGCCTCCCAAGAATCTCGTCCTGCCTTTCGATCAACTGTTTTGGGCAATGAACATACCGTCAACTTTATGCTACGCTTAGTGCAAAAACGTAGTCATTTTTCTACTTACTCACTGACCTTCCTGTACGTTTCCATTTCACTATTTGCCTGCATTACATTTATTCCCCCATGAAAAATTAATCTCTGCTCCACATTATCAAACATTTCCATATATTCTTCAGTTAATTCCACAATAGCCCTGAATGTTTCCCCTCTCTTTCCAGTAATTGTTAGCCCTACTGTGCTCCTCGGAATAGTTTTCCCCAACTGCTCTCCTACTCTCAATAGGTTCGAATCCCCAGCGATTACTTCTGCCCATATGTCAACTGGTGGTAACGCATCTCGCTGTTGTCCCACTGTCTCCAGTTGTTTCTGCTGCTGTTTATTTTGTTGGAGCGTTGTCTCCTCCAGTGCAGCAGCAACAAAAACAACACCATCGTATCTTCCTTGTTGTAGCACCATTCGCCGACCGTCGTCTCCGCGTACTCCTTTGTCTTTGCCTTTGTTGTCATCATCAGTATCATCAGCTTTCTTGTCTTCGTCATTACGACTCAGCTCAAGATCTACCACCTCTTCTTCGGCCAGTCTCGCCTCCTCTCTTGGCTCTTCTTCTCAGATCCACGTTGTTACTTGATCCACGCCGGCCGTTGCGACCAGCATCGTTTTCTCTATCGAAAAAAAAAAAACAAAAAAATATTTATATATACATACCATTCCTAGCCTCTGCACTTTATAGTAGTGTTCCTCCCAAAGTCCTTTGGCATAACAATAACCGTAGAGCTACCTAAACATATACACATGTAGATGTAGACATATATTTTTATTTGTTTGAATTTAAGGTCGTAGGCAGAGTGTATTGCTTGATCATGTTCTGTCAGTCGGTATGATGATTAGACTCACTCTAGACGGTAACCTTTTGATCCGCCTTCTCCCTGCCGACACCGCTAGGGCGTGGTTACGCTCTGAAGTTGCCAAAATTAATCTTCAAATTGATGCTATCCCTTGTAGCACTCTAACTCGTTTTACTTTAGGTGTTATTTAAAATGGTACAGAGAAGCAACCAGTAACCAAAAATGAGTGTCTGGGCTGACCCAAATAGTCCTTCTGCTTACTGTGTCTGATTTTCTAAACAGCAAACGTGTTCGCAACTAAGCTTATTTAAGCGTAACAGGTGTCTCCATTGGCACTGTATCTAGCTATATCCAAGGTATGATTAGTGTTGGAAAACACATGGGATCGCAGCTGTCCACGTCTTATTTGCTCGCACGCGCATAGCATCTTCATTCTCCTGAACTGCTAAAGTTGGCTCATCGAGGCCGCCCGATCCTTCTTCTTGAGGTATGCGACAGGGAATGCATAGAGCATATCCGAACAACGTACCTATCTATCTATACAAACCTTTATCGACGTGCCACGGGCCTCTCAATCTTCCATTTGCCTGCCTTTAAGACTAATTGGCTTTCCGACGAGGCCCTCGGGAGACGGCTGTCAAGACAGATAGGATGGCTGCTGCTTCATGAGAAAGGGCGGCCGTCGTGTGTAATAATTCTATGTGATCTGTGAAGACACTTCTTTGTACGTCGTTCTTTATTCCGCTACAGTCTATCACAGGTGGATAGATATCTTACTTAATAAGTCTCGTATATGTGCATAAATCTGACGCAGAAGAACGCATAGTACTACGGTTCTGATAGCTTCCTGCTTCCTCTACCTTCATAAACCCAAATGTATTATGGGCGTATAGCGTCAACGTTCACCCTATACAGGGGAGGTTGTGTGTAGTTACGCGGCTTTCATTTTTAATCATTTATATAATTCAGCATCTACTTGGTGTATATAGCTTTCCTAATTTAAACAATCTATCATACATTTTGTGTATATAGCTTTTTGCGCCAACCTCTGGTGATAAGGAATAAAAAAACGTTCATGCAGTGCAGTTAAGTTATATATATATATATATATATATATATATATATATATATATATATATATATATATATATAAGACAAAACATTTATTAAGAATACTCAATACCAACGCTAGGTAGTGGTTACAACAACACTACAGCAAAATTTAGTCTGTGTAGTTTGTTGTAACTAGCAACCTCTGCCTTTTGTTAAGACCTAAACGCGACGCTCAGAAATTCCATGAAAACTCAAGCTGAACATTTGGTCCTCCCCAATAGTTTTTGTATTCCACTGTGCCAAAGCTTAGAGTGAACAACTACTTTCTGAAACGTGGTAGCTGTGCTAGTGGTGCCTACGACCGAAGTCCCGCTTAACAAAAAAAATATGCATCTTTATAAAATAGCAAACTTACCTGTGAATAAGATAGTAATCGTGGCGACTGCCTGAACTTCGTCTGCCTATTCCAAGCCCTTTTTTTTAACCGTCTTGGTTATGCAATGTTGAAACATGAGCTACATGCTCCAATGTGTGTGACACACCAATTGCGTTTACCTCTAAATATTATTGAACACTTAGGCATTTGCATTCTGCCATCTTGTTTACATTTAAGTAGGCATAAACAATTATGTTTGTTTAGAGGTTAAATGAAAGTCGGAAATCGGTATTGTCAAACGAAGCTCTTCAAGGAAACCGGTGGCGAAGACCCTTGTAAAGCAAGCACCTCTCGCGTAGACGCGGCGACGGCAAGATTTCTGGACCACACTAGTCCAGACACAAAATTGGACCATGACATAATGGCATGGCTTTTAATCCATTCTCGGAAAAGCAAAATGCACTGAAACTGTCTTTTCAGATTAAATGAATAACTAGGCGAGTTCAAACGCATGCAATACTAAAGACGATGCCATATCCAAAGATTACTTTATTATATTTATACTATTAACTATTCTTATATATATATATATTACTTTTATACTATTAAGGACGTTCTCAAAATCTAAACACCCTTGCTTCATGAATAGGTTTAAGTTATAACGACTCACTCACTGCCAGCTGATATCGCTACAGTTGTAAGGGCAGCGATGAAACAGCATAACATCGAATGAGCAGACGGTATAGGCGAGTCACTAGATGCCTATGCCAGACCTGGAAAGATCTGCGCGTTGAGAGTGGTACGATTGGCGCATAAGTCGTCGGCGGTTGGGCTGTGAGCGTGGCCTCCTAGCAGGGGCATAACTGCGAAATCAGTTTGAAAGTTACGTGCAGATGGTGCTCATGCTGCGTTCTGTGGGGACGTTCGCTGCGTGACAAAAATTGCTGCAAACCGTTGCAGAAATGAATTCTGGTCGAAGGGCAGCCTGCCTCGCCGCTGGGTCGGGGAGTTTTCTACAAGAGCGTGGTGAAAGAGAGTTTTATCGCGCCTGGCGGTCTAAGTTCCCGTAAGTGAGAAACTGTACTGTGAGAAAATCACGGGACAATTAGTCCTGCAAGTGACGGAAAGTTTAAGTTGGTTGATGCTACACTGTTTGCGGAGACATTTCAGCGGGACGAACTGCAAATCAAGTGTATGCGGGGGCTTCACTAGCTGGCTGTCTTACCTGCAAAAGGCCGGCTTCCTCTGGGTGGGTTATCTATGTGCTTGCTTACAACCGATGCAATGCGTCGGAAAAGATGAATGCTGTGTGGTACTCTCCGCTGGAAGGGTAAACTTGAATTTGATTATTCACCCACATCTGATTCCGCGGATATTACTTAAACGGTAAGCTTTGGCCTCTCAGGAATTAACTTAACCAACTGTCGGTCACTTCGGTGTCAGAATAAATTGGGAGGCCAACAAAAAAAAGCGAGATGCTGCTTCAGGTAATGGAAAAAAATGGTCTAAAAAGTGCACACGCGCGTGAAAACTAGAAATATTTAGCTCAAGGCCGAAGCAGCATTACTGACCTGTTGTTTCACAATATTGTCAACCGTAAATGTTTAAATCCTTTATGTTCTTAATGTGACGACCCCAAAACACCAACCTGTGTTGGCCGTTTGCAGTATTTGGGGAGACCAACACAATCCGCCGCTCTGGTCTGCTATGAGACAAATTGATATATCCCTTGTTGCTAGAGAGGTACGCCCGACATCACTACAATTTGGAACCCGCTGGAAAGGACGATGATAGTTGCAGTGAAGTGCAAAAGGTCATGAAAAAGAGATCACGTCCGTGGTTTTCACCAGCTTGCTACCTCGTCTATTGTCAAGTGTTCAGGCTCTTGCGTCAAGCAAAAGGTTCATCACTACAGCACACCAGGCAATGCTGCTTTGACTGTAGAAAGGCCTATATAAGATTCTGTTAAGAGCATAAAAGGGAACACGCAAGGCAGGGGAAACGACGGCTGCTCGAACGAGCGGACCTTGGGCTTATATCGTACGATCGTGGCGGATATGTAGAGAGTTGTGTGTGATGGATAGGCAGAGAGTCACCTAGCGAGTCTTTTATTTAATATTAAGGCTGTGGTCATGACCCCGATGGTACAGTATCCGCTTATACTAAAGCAGCACAACATGAATCTGCTATTCGGGTGGGCGAGCTCTCCCAGGTACCACGCCCACTTTTGAAAAGAAAGAGTTCAGGGTCTACTATGAGCATTTGATCTCGTCACTCCCTCTTTTGGCGGAAACACTTTGTGATAATGGTCCACCACTCCATTGCATCGGCATCTCTGACGTCCAGGGCGGACTAGTATCGAAACTGTGGGCGTGGCATTTTGACGACATCATCTTAGCAGGCTACAGCTTGACGGTTATCCAATACATCAAAATAGTCAGAGCGTTCCAGCCTGAACTTTAGGCTCATGCTTGACTGACAATAAATGTGAGATATTCTGGCACTTTACAGATACACGCACAAAGTCAATACCGTTGGTTAGGGAGCAGGTTTAAAATATTAGAGAGGCAACAAAAGACAGTTTGGAATTTTTGGGTGCACCACTCACGAAAGCGGCGGTAGATGGTGCGCTTAGGAAGAAGCTGGCGGACGCCATCGTGTCTACTAAGACGCGGTTCCTCTACGCCCCGCATATTACATTAACTCTGACGTTTGTTAGATTTGAAGAGACGCTATCTACTAGGGCGTCTTCAAAAGATACTCCGGGAGACCCTACAATCCCTGCTAAAATTGTGTTAAAATATTCGTATTGGACCGTAAATAGTAAACCTACTAACTGACTGATAACTGCTTGCGCATCGGACCAAACAGTCAGGGGGGGGGCTACTACTTCCGACGGGTGTGCCACGGGAAGGGGGGCGCCTTGGGTGGTTGGCGCTCGTTTTCTTCTGTAAAATGGCTTTTAGTTAAAAGCCTATGTATTCATTAGAAGCGGTAGGGGTGCGCGCTGTTCCGGCCATGCTGAACACCTCAGTGCAGTGTGCGTGTCTTCCGGCGCATCGCCGCAGTGGATGCACTTAGGGCTGAGAGGCTTTCCGATCCTAAACAGGTAGGACTGGAAGTCCCCATGGCCTGTTTGGATCTGAGTCGTGTAAAAGGTGAGAGAACCCCCCGGGCGGTACATCCAGTCTTTAATGTTGGGGATTACGGCGCGGAGACTGGAGCCTGAGTCACCCTCTCATAAGCGGTCCCACTCATCCCGCCAGAGCTCGATTGTATGCCAACGCTCCTCGTCTTTATTGTGCTAGGGGTTGCCGCAGAGACTTCTGTCTAGGGTGAGCCCAAGGTAGCTCACTTTATTACCGAGTGCTATCTCCTTATATAACGAGTACGATCTCCTGGTCTTCTATTCGAAGGTGAAGAGCGGGGCAGTTCCTTCGTCCTACCAGGTGGTTGACCCCGCTCTTAGCGGAGGAACGGGTGAGTCCCGCCGCCTGCATCCAGCGAGCGACAGCATACAGAATACGAGCGAAATGAAGAATGCTAGACATTCCAACAACTACATTTGGTGAACTAAGGTTGCTCGTTTGGAACGATCAAATTATCATCTGCAGTAGAACCGTACCACACGGATGTCAGTTTGAAGTTAAGGTATTTACTTTTCCATCACAACTCGCATTTGTCAGCGCTCACATGGTAACCGCACCGTATAGATCAGTTTATCCATATCTAATGAGCTGCGGCTGCGTTAGACGTGCCAATGCATGGGTTTCGCATAGGCTCACCGAAGTCGACACGATTAACCGCTTTATTCTTGCGCTAATATTCTTAAAAGAGACAAAAATCCACCGCCCGCCGTGACACCGCTGCGCACGCCATTGTGAAAACAAGCCGCGCCGCTACGAAGACTATGGTGTATGTCTGCTAGGATGAAATATTCGTAGTGCACTTCTTGTGTAGAGCCAGGAAACGATTAGCAATGAAATGCACTGCTATCAGCTCAACGGTGTTAAATAGCTCAGCACTGAAAGCGTCCCTGAACTGTGCAATCGTGGGCGTGTCGTATTCCACCATGACAACGCCAGCATTTCACTTTGCACTTTAAAAATTTTAAACGTTTTAATCAAAAATAAATGCTTGCGATAATTGTGTCACAATGAAGGTTGCAAGCAACAGTCACAACACTTTGCCTGCTTGCGGATATGTAGAAATGACGGATACTCCTCTTTCGCGGACGTCCGCTGCCGCCAAAGGCTGAGCCGTCCCATCTCCACAACGGGGATTACCTGAGGTGTTGGCTAAACATATAGTAGGATAGCCGGACAGGGTCGAGTGATTGGTCACCACTGCTAAAGCTATCACAATGGCTTGTATTACCACGATATATTTACTAGTATTTGATACGTCGAGCCCGGTGGCGTGGTGGCTCAGGTCTGCGCCTCGCAACCGGAGGAGACACATAGGTGCGCGGGTTCGAGCCCCACCGTTGCCCATTTGTATTTATGGGGGTCCGTCTGTGAAGCAATGTGTTCCGTGGACGTTAGATCTTGGCTGAGGGTCAGCCCGAAAACTTTACTTACTTACTATTTGATACGGTTCCTGCCAGCGAGCAAGCCAGCTAGCGCGCTTCCCCCTGTACAGAAACACGATTTACGTGATGTCGATTTCTGGATAGATGCGATCTCGGTTGTACCCCTCCGCGTCCGACTCGTTTTCTTTCACAACTCAAGATATGTGTTTTTAGCATACGTGAAACGCGTTGTCTAACTGCCGCGTTAAGCACGAAGCCGATTCGTGTACCTATTAGTGGGTTACTTGTCAGCAGTGGAAGCAAACCGACTCAGACTAGACAACATCACCAGTTACCGAACGTTTGAAGCAAACCTTGCGGAAACAGCAGAAGGTAAATTGGCAAAAGTCATATCTCGCGTAACGGGAAAATTCACTTCGATGTCTTGCGATATGACGCCGTTCGACTTTTTCATGTGGTTTTATGATGAAAAGTATACACTAAGTGTACACTAACAATGCTGCCACCATCAGCGAACTAAATACCAGCATTGAAGCGTGTGTTAATGTAGTTGAGTCTGATTTATGTGCAAAAATTGCTGAAAATAACTCTGTGCCCCGCACACAGCAGGACCAAAAAGGTTACTATTTCGCCGATGTCGTATTTTTATTAAAAATGGCATTATATCTGTATAAAAAAGACGATTTCTAAAAATTTTAAGTACAGACGTTTGTTAGGTTACTTTAGAGATATTTGATTATTGTGCGAACATCCGAGTCCTATATTCAGACGCCATCGTACCAGCTATTCATTTGTGGATGTTTCTCTCGTTTTGTCGTATGACAACTCACCGAAACGCTTCGCCCGTCAAACACGAGGCTTGATAAACTGTGATACGCTTCATTGCTTTGCTTGTTTTCCTACAAAGACCCGACCAGTTCCAACGCCAATGCGACAACAAACGATAGAGAAGACGATGAATTACATATGGAGTAGACCACGCGGATTTGCGCCTTAAATTATTTCGGATAATATAAATTGCAGAAGAGCAGACCATGTCGATGAGCGCAAATAGTTAGTATGGCTTTCTATTAGATTAGTTGCTGTTGCATAAGTATACCTTCACATTAAATCTAGGACCGACTACCCTCAGGTTTGCACAAATGAGCTAATACTTAACTAGATCGGGTGCGCGTGAAGGCTATCTTTGAGACAAGGAAGCGGAATAATTGGTACACAGCGATGTATTGTTATTGTCGTATTCTAGACGAATTCAGAGGTAAGTAAGTATTACGTCGAAACAAGGAGCGTCTCTCGCATGACCTCAGTTTTCTCTTCTGGCTTTGGTGTTCATTGTGGTACGCTTTGTAGTTCATTGTGGCCCAGCGCACATAGTTATGGATGCAATTGTTAGTTAATATATTTATTAATTAGGCAAGCGGCACGGTTTTCCTTGAGTGCATCGCGCTTCATCGCTCGCTCGACGCGGTCTGAGATAGGCCGTGGCTTCTCGGTACCTCCCTCATAGAACTCGCTGCACGCACGACAGATATCGAGGCGTTCTGTTTGGCTTGCTGCGCCAGACTTACACCGACTCCGACTCCGACTGTCTGCCACGGCCACCAAAGAAAGCCGTTTCAAACGAGGCCACAGAGTACGAGGGCGAGGTAAATAGCGAAAAGTTGCTCATATCCGTTACGGCAGAACGTGCTTCCTTTCTCATTGCCTTTCTACAACTTCTCCACGACTGCACTGATGTAGTCACTGTTGTCGGGGTTGTTGATGCTGATGCTGCGTAGCCGTAGTCGTTGGTGTTGTTGTGGTAGTTGTTGTTGCGGTTGCCGCATCCTGGAGTTTTCTATTTTGGGGGCGTATACTCCATGCGTCGGGCCTCGGGCCTGCCCACCCAGTCCACTATCTTTCTTTAGCACACCCGGCGTGTCTAGGCTGGACAACGAGAAGGCACCCAGCAGAAACTTGAATATTCTTAGAAAAGCGAAACTCCTTTGTCGAGATCCCCTTATCTCTCTCTCCCTCTCTATTTCGCTCTTCCCCTCGCTCTCTCTCTCTCTGTTTTTCTCCATATTTTGCTGTTTTTTTCTTTCAGATCTTTCACAACGCCATTGAGTCGTCGCCATTTTATGATTTTCGTTCACTACTCCTTCTTCCCGCTGTACCAGCTACGGTCATTTTTCAATTTTCTGGGTGCCTCTTGCAGGCCTCTCAGCCTGACTTGCACGATCTGTTTGTGTTAATGCGTATTAAGAGCAGCTTCTCCCTCCAACTGTAGTACCTGGTCGAGCAAGCAGATCAAGTTTGCGAATGGGAATAAGAGTTGCGCCGCACCGTGTTGCGTTCCTACCGTGAAAGGCACGAAAACGTCTCGGGCTCGCACTCGCTACAGCTTTGCGCGTCATATTGGGAACTGTTGGAGCTATTTTAAATGAGCGTGGCTCAGGAGCCTGGCCTGGAGAGCTGACTCTCTACAGCACATACGCCGGCTACGTGCTGCATACAGTCGATATTGTCTTTACTATACATACGCATTATGTGTGCAGTAAGTACACCGGACTGAAAGCGTGTTAGTAGCTGCGGCTGCGGTTATGGTGCAACAAGTAGGTCACTGGATAGACCACTAGAATTGGGTCGAAACATTGGCAATAATTTAAAGCTTACACCAGCGTACGCACGCATTCTCGAACTCTACAATTGTCGTAACAATTGTCAGGCTGTTTGGCATTAGGAGAATTAATGCGTAACGGGATAGCGACGGCAGCGTCACTCGCTGCCAACGCATTGCTAGAGTTCTGAAGGATTCAATACGTTTTCGTAGAACTATCGTTGTGATTCAACGAACAAATATTTCATATACTTGCATTATTGTGCTCACTCACTTAGCCACTTAGATGTAACTGACGTTTAGATTGTCGATACAACAGAATTAGAAGACTCGCGTTGACGCCGCGAAATTAACCGCCATTAGATTGACAAAAAAAGATTTAAACTGATTTAAGGAATGCATTACTGCTACTACCCACATGAAAGTTTTCCAATGGAGCTTGATTTAGTTGGATTCGTCCAATGGCTAATTGGTGCCCGCTGAACCAATTCGAACGCTCAACGGTTATGTGTACACGTCGTTCTAACCGCCAAGTCGCATCCACCGTATACCCGCTTTAGAAGTAAGACAGACAGGCAGACATAGCAGAGAAAAAAGAAGAAGAAAGTGTACATTACGTACAATTTCAATTTCAGTCAGATGTTGGATTCAAGCCTACATTGCATAAAAATCGTACATTTGACCTCTCTAGCACCAAGTCCACTCCAGTAGAATCGAAGAAACATAATACAATAGTTAAAGAGTTGCAGTCTAGAGTATACGGTTGCGGTTGTTGTGCCAGAGATGCTCATTCGACACGACGTTTTTTCGAAAACCTTTAGATTCTTAGATGAATATTCGTCCTCCTACGTAAACGACGAAACTTGACTGCTTGATCGCATTTAAAAACACCCATGTGCCTGCGGCTCGTTCGGGGCTTATCACTGATCAATTTGCACCACGGCGGATGCCCAGGCAGGACGCTCAAACTATATCAGTCGCAGTTTCTTTCGTTGCTGAGCGCAGCTGCGCCTCATGAGACAACTATGGTATTATAGTATGATTGTCACAGTATAATACATTTGTTCGTACATCTCTTTATGTGACACATGTATGTAGATGTTTGTACGTGATGTTAGCCTGCGCACAGCAGTGCGGTTAGCGGGGTGTAATGCATTGTATTTCTATAAAGATGGAAAGGTTTGCAATGGGCGGTAGCTTATAGACGAGCAAATCGTATAATAACAGGTTCTGCATTCAGCCGCGGCGAAAGGCAGCGACGGCTTTTGGCTTGGGACTATCGTTATTTGTGGTAGCACAACACGCATCGTTCTTCTATATAATCCGCCGCCCCAAAAAAACGTTTGTCGACGCCAGCAGAATAGTCTAGCACGCGCCTCTACCTACATTTAGACGCAAGTCACCGACCGTTCTCTTCCTACCTAAAAATAATAATAATAATAATAATCCTTTCGGGGCTGACTCTCAGCCAAGAACTAACGTCTATGGGACTGCTTTTCGCATTATGTTAGCCTATAGACGGCGACGCGTCACCGGCCTATCTAATTTTCGTTACCCTTACAGCCGTGTTGGCTTACCTCGGTGACCGCACTGGCAGCGCTGAAATACCGTGGTGGACTGAAGCGAGCACCGTGTGGTATATTGTCTATCTTTTCTCCTTCTACTCAACGGTATCTCTCTCTTTATATATATATATATATATATATATATATATATATATATACTTACTTTCGGTTCATTCGCTGCCCTCGTTAAGGAGGTGCCAAGCTCCGAGCGCATTCGGATATCTGGCCATTTTGTTGTGCAGACCTGACGAGAGCGACCTGCCATCGACACCAGCCCTGCTCTGGAGTGCACTCTGGAGACCAGTTTATAATACAGCCAGCCGTCCACTTTGCTTCGTATCTCGAGAGTGTCGGGTCGGGTCTTGATCGCTTTTGCTCTCTTTGTCGAGATATGACGTTGGCTTCATTTCTATCGGCGCCAAAGAAAGGTTGAGTTCCGTCAAGTTACGTTGACAAATGTGTTAGACAATATAGCCAGATAGATACAATAGAATGGGGTGCCACGTACGGTATCAGTTTCTCATCTTTCATGTAAGAAAGTGGGCTAGAAAGTTTTGCGCTTTTTTTTATATCGAGAGACAATGACAGTACAGGCACATATCAGAACGTCGCACATAGTGCGCAAGTTGGTTAGTCGTTTATTTGCATACGTATGCACCTGTACTTGTGATAATGTATATGCAAAGAACATCCTTCTTTGTTGTTCGACGCAAGTGTATTAAGTGCACTTATGAGGAACCGTTTTCGCCTAGTGCTTCCCCACACGTTTGGTAAGAATGTGAAACAAGTAAAGTTCAGACGTTCTTGAGCTAAACGAGTGAATGCAGTGGTGACGAATAGCGTTACAAAAACGTCCTTTGCGTCGACGTTTAGATGCGAGACTTAGTTTTCTGTACGTTTCTAGAGTTTCAAGCGTGGATAATCAAACATATATATTTTTTAATTAACAATTCGAGAGCCAATAAAACAGCTTTAGTAGATACTGCTGCGGAGCGTCGGTGAAGCACACAGCTTTACAAAGTGCAACTAGACAGAGTTGATTATTGCCAACATTAGGCTGGCAAAAACAGCCAGCAGGTCAGATGTATCGTTACATACGTTAACTGAGCGGATGTTAAGACTACTGAGAATTTTTCAAGGCGTTAAGTACACTACATATTGACTGATTGACAACGTGGTTTATTATCGAAACTGCATCTTACAATGCTTGAGTTTTCACAAAATAATAATGTAATATAAAGGTGATAAAAAAAAATTATTATATATTTATATACACCTTTTTTTTTAATTATATATATATGAATATATATAACCAGGGGTACGAAAGCTCCAATCCATGCAACGGGTTCCTTTATTTGTTTTGCGAGTTAACTGGATTTTCAGAGTACTGCGGAGCTTGTCACCGGTTCTCCTTTTGAAAATAACGAGAGGGCATTCAGTTCGTTGACATTTAATAAGCAGGTAGAGCAGTTCAGTACGAGATGGAAATTACGAGTAGTCACATACCGAGTTCAGGGTTTGCATAACGACGCTTTAAATTGAATCTTCGGTACGCGTTGCTATGACTTTGACTTGCACTTCTTATATTTATTAAATTGCTTTATTAGTTGAATATAGCGCATTTTACATTGAATGTATTGAGGCAAAAAGCAATGCTGACGCCAGTCCAAAAAATCGCAGCGTTTTCTGATCTCATGGGCAAGCTATACAAGCTACAACGGCTATATGAGAGTTAAACTGGCACAGTCTGGCCCCACTATACTCCCACAATATGGAGTTGCCTCTTTTACTACAATGTGCCACAAAACTCAGCTCCGCGATTCCTAGGCAAAGTTAGCAAATGTATTTGTCGCCAATAGGTGCAAGTTTTACTGGGTGGTAACTCAAGCAGTTTAAAAATAATAACCAGAATTTTAAATTAATTTAACTAAACATAATCAGCTGCACGTTTTACAGAGCTAGGAAAGTGCTTCAAAACATATGTGATGCGTGTTCTTTGCTTGTCGTGGACGGCAAGAAACTACTTTGTATACCTGCTAGTAAGAGGCGGACCGGCCGTGGACACAATCGAAGTCAAGCTTAGGTCATCTATTACAGAATCAGTTCGGCATTTTTTGTTAGAGTGGTAGAGAAAGTGCCCGAGGCTCAGATGTGCACCTCGCCAGAGAGCTTTGGGATGGAATGGCACACACTAGTCGTCACCTATACCCCAAGGTGCACTGTGCATGGATACCACCACTCGGCGCGTGACACCCAAAGATTTCACCGGGTTGGCGATCAATGCCATTCCCGAATCGATTCGTAGGCGTGAGCTAAATACCACCGAGCAGGGTGACTTAGTGGCAAAGCCATTACGTTGCATTCGGGAGATTGTGGGCTCGACACTTGGGCCGACCACTCCTAATTGGTTTTTATGGCTTCCAATTTAGACAAGGTAAATGCCTGAGTGGACAAATTCAAACATGGTCGGACAAAAAACGAGTAGCACAGATGTCTCAATAAAAAGAGATGGTGCATTACCATCCACCCCTCCCCCCCCCAAGGAACGGTCAGACGCATCGGCGGTTTCGGCACTTTTTTGCTCGGTGGGGCGGCCGTTTTAGTGATCAAATTATGTTAAATAACAATACTATATATATATATATATATATATATATATATATATATATATATATATATATATATATATATATAGATGCTATCTTGGAATACAGACTTATTGCGAATTAGACATTTATTACCTTCAGTCGAACAGAGCAATAAGTCTGTATTCCAAGGTCGCATATATATATATAGGCGTTTCTTGCATTAAAGACATGTACTCCGAGTTGTCGACGCAAACGACTGTACTTTTGAGCACCATCTTGGACTTCGTTTGTCTTTCTAGAGCGCCTGTATCGAGACTGGCAGCAAAAAACAAACGTCACAAACTCTGCCACCCGTCCTTGCACCTATTCCACCAAAAGTGATTCAGCGAAAAAATAAATAATAACTAACAGTAATAATAACTAAAAAATCAGGTTAAAGTTGACGGACGCTGCCCGGTCGGTTTGGCCTAGCCTGTTGGGGAAAGGCTGTGCCCTCGTGTGGCACAGATTCGTTACCAACACTCCTATATATTCCGTTGTCGGATTTGTTATCATTCGGCCTGAGTAAAAAATCACATGAATTCAGAGCTAACACGTAGACGCGACATGGTGCTCCTGGCTCTAGAAGGACCAGCCTCGCTCGCTGTACCATTATTATACAAGGTGTATCGACTTCTTACTGCGAGCTAGTATAAATTACAATATAGAGCAATGTTACAAGTGACAAACACATTGACACAGATGAGGGGGGTTTGGTGCTTGCTTGGGAGCTACCGGGAAAATGTAACGGGAGACCTGAAGACGCAGGCTCGCTGGGATAAAAATAATCGCTCGAAATACATCAAGTAATGAATACCACCATTACAAGTGCTAAATTGTGTAACAGTAGATACTACAACAAATACAAACGGCACTAAGTATTTGAGCTTTGAATTATACTCCTTCAATTCAAGCACTACATGGTGTAAGGTTATACGCTGGTGCACAAATGCACACTCATTATACGGGAACCGACGCATACTGCGTTCATCAGAGCGCATATCTAACACAACCCTCCGGACGCCTCTTTTCACTCTTTGCGGAGAAGTAGGTAATATTTAAAGACCGTCCGCTTTCTCGCCGTCAAAGTAAACAAAATTAAAATACTCGCCTACTAAACGACGCCCTTTATGTATATGAAGAACAAGGGCTAAGTTAGCTACGTATCAAAGTGCTGCAGCAACCGCGCAAGCGGTTATATGCAGGTAAAATCTTCACTGGTTTACCTGGTTTTGTAATCAACTGGATGCTCCTCCATTAAATGACTGCCAGTGCAATCGCCATTCCTGAACTAATCACCGTATTACTCCTATAAGTAAATTAGTGTTGGATGAGCGTATTTACCGGGACTGTTCTTTTGTGAGTTCGGACAAGTCGACACAATACTTAATGCGCCACGGCCTATCAGCGAATTTAGACTTGTTTGCCTAATATCGAATGAACACACAGCGTGAGAACCCAGGGTCCCACCTAATCAGGAACCAACGACCACCATAAGCTACGAGGAGGATCTTCGTAGCTTGTCTCAATGCATTTTTAAGTGAGGTATTAGGGGCGTTTTACCTATATACGGGATAGAAGATTATTCTTCTTAGTGTCATGTTTAAGAAACAAGATGCATACATAGCTACATCATAATATTCTGGCAGGGTGTTAAAAAAAGCAATCTCCAAACATAGCATGATTTTCTTTTAGCCACCTTTTTGCCTGTAACAGTGTGAAATTATGTATACTTAATATTGTCATCGATGGTCGAAAGTTAGTGCAAATAAAGAACATCTGGCTGATTTACGTTTAAATTCATAAACAATGTCTATATGTAAACTATGAAAAAAACTTACCTGACATTTAGAGACATACAGGCATCCTTATCTACGTATATTGTCACGGGCAAGTTGCGAGTTAAGTTACTCGCGTGACTGCGTAGAGTGCCCGCAATTTATGATGGAAGTGATAAGGGATGTTGTTTTAGAATTTTTTTTATTTGTCGTTAAGTAACGCAAGTTCCACGGGTATTACCTTTACTTTTCTGTAGTACATCTAACTAGGCAGGAGGCAAGCAGTGCTAGCGATACCGCCCGAAACGTTTCAGAACATGTGGCTCCATCTGTATCTTGGAAGCGATGCACACGAAGCGCATCGGTGTCAGATATGCCGTCCTACGCCACCGAGGGCGCCAGGAGCTGCCTAGGCGAAACAACCACAATCACCTCCATATGGTGTTCATTGGCAGTGCGCGTAAGTGTCACTCTGAGAGATTATGTGACTTTCCCATGGATACCCTATATAATGCAGAGAGTCAAGGCGAGATCGAGAGAGAAAGACAAAACCAGGACGTATTTAATCCTCCGTACCGCCGGTAGCGTCCTCACGCCGACGCTTGACCAGCTCCTGCGTTCCCTACTTACGACTCCTCTGCGCCCAAGGCGCATAATCTCTTGCCGGCGCAAAACGCGCCTTTAGTAGACACTTCCTGTAGAGATAAGCAGAGCGACAGCTAACGGAGTCATTAACGAGCGAAGCTTGGCAAATCGTCACCGTGTCGGCACAGACAGCAGACTGTCATCATGGGAATTAGCATTTGCGTTGACATAGTATGAAAACAGAGCTACAAGTTATTATGATATATATATATATATATATATATATATTCAAGTGATTAATTAAGCTGATGGTCGACGGCTCTCACACAGGAAGTTGCGGGTTCGAACCTGACACGACGTACATAAACACTAAGAATATATACTGATATTGCAGTCACATTTCTATAAGACCGCGAAACCGTATAAATATATTTTTTAACGGTTTGGCGATCTGATAGAAATGTGACTGCGCTCTGATTGCGTCGGACTAAACATCCTCGAATAATGCGTATAATCCTATCTATACTAATACGCTTTATTCGAGGAGATGTTTAGTCACACTATGATTCCATGGAGTTAGCGGGCTACTCTCTACGGGAATATATGGTTCGGAATTCTTTTTGTGGCTGGCGTTGAACATCTTTAACATAATTTTAGTATAAATCTTACGAAAACATGACGATCAAACATTGTGGGAAGCTGGGCGTCATCGCATGGCATTCTACACTTGTATGCATTTCTACGTCGGTATTTACAGCTCATCGTATCCAGCCACGGATTTTTTTTATAAGTTCCGTTCTGGAACTGCATATAATATAATGAGTAAAATGTATACCTTAAATACGTTTGAGTTAAAATGTAGAACCTTAAGTATGCATAGGCGTGTGATCCTATTTACTTGCTGTGTTGGCCTTAAAACGATGTTTGTTACGTGTTCTGCATACTTCATATTAGGAGACGTAATCACAGCAAGACCTCTGATTTTTTGGGGTCAAAGGAAATAAATCATTTTTTTTTGTTCAGTTTATTATTTTCAAACACACGCTCCTTGCAGAACACCTGTGTATTTATGATTATCATTTATGATCACTTTTTTTATATAATAAAAAAAAAAAAAATAATAATAATAATAATAATAATAATAATAATAATAATAATAATAATAATAATAATACACTGGATCTTATCTTCCTGATGGACTGCACCACAGCCGCACACAGTCGCGCAAAGCCCACCTTTCCGACCGTCAGATTGCCGCAAGGGCAGAACCCAAGTTAGCTGAGGGGGACATATGCTCCGCCGCACACACTCTATTTTCTACAGAATCCTTCGCATGACTCCACGGCCAAACAACTTAAGATTTTAAAAGCAAGCATCCCCTTTCTTCGACTCATATCAGAGACCGCTTGATCAAATTTGAGCAACCTTCCTCGGAAGAACCTTTTAACGTTCCGGCACAGTTCGTAGTTAAAGCGGTTTGCTCATTCACACTGGCCTCTGACTCTAGACTGGATAGATTACGTCTTCGACATCTGAGAGATATGCTGAACAGCACGAAACCCTGTTCCGAAAAACTGCTAGCGGAACTGCGCTCCTTGACTAACTGATTGCCAAGTTTTTGCCACTAAATTTTCTATGGGGCAGATCTGACAGCCCCGAATAAAAAAGACGGTTCCATTAAACCAATAGTGTGCGGCCTCGCTTTACGTAGGCTGGTTACTAAAGTAGCGATTGCGATCAATAGGACGGCAATCGTGAAGGCGGTGACACCTCATCAGGTTGGCGTTTCGGTAAATGGCGGAGCTGAAGCATCAGCACACGCAACTCGGGCTTTCATGGAGACAGAGGGGCCCCCACGGGTCTTGTTAAAACTTTAAAAAAATATTTTCGAAACGCCTTCAACACCATTCGACGCAATGTCATCCTTAGTGAAGTTAAAGCGAAAGTGCCACAAATGTCCCGCTTAGCGTGGCAGAGCTATGGCACACCATTACTGCTGTCCTGGGGAGAGAGTGAGCATCTTCCTTAGCCAACGGAGTGCAACAGGGAGACCCGATTGGACCCGCCTTTTTAGTTTAGGAGTCTCAAGATTAGTGTCCCGTATGAAAAGTCCACTAAATGTGTGGTATCTGGAGTATACCAAGCACCCTAGAGCCCAGGTTGGGCTTCAAAGACGACAAAAGACCCGACGGCATCACTATTCCGCCTTTTATCATTCGATGGATAGGTTTGTGCAAATGTGTTTATGATTAGTTCTGCTTTCTAGCAGTCGTCGGAAGCAAATTAACCGTCGGGACGCACAGTTGGCCCTAGAAAAATAATAAATAAAATAAAACGTCGCTGTTTCAAATCACTGCGTGCTCTGCCAGAGTACTTTGTCAAATGCATATTTTAATAAATACATATAGTTAATTAGTATAGTGTTCATATTGTTCACAGATAAGCAACCTTGGAAAAACTGGATTCAGTCCGTAAAATCAAGGTTCAGCTTTGTGGCGTTCTTATACCTTTTTGGTAATCCAACTTAGTGCTTGACGTTTGGTTGGAGGCGTTTGCAGTCAGTTACAATAAATTCCACCATCCGATGATCAGAAAACAGGTGGTTTGGCCGCACAGCAAATTTGACCACCGAATTATCGTTGCAACAAACAACGTTTAAGTGCTAACCGCCCATGCGTATAGCTTCTGTTACATATTGTTATAGCCCATACTTGGTGCAGAGGTTCAGGTTATTATTTCTTTGAAGATAATTTTAGAAATGATTGTGACTCACGAAGCAGTGGAGAACTAGTCCTCATCCGAAATGAGCTGGTATGCTTTAATATTGATGCACCACGTGGTCACTCCAAGTTTATGAAGCGTGATGCCTTTTTAGTGATCGCACTAGTACATATATGACCACTTAAGAGCTAAAATTAATATTTTAACACACGAGTTATCATTACGATAAAAAGTGACCATACAGTTCTAGTAAGTAGGGTTTTGTTCACCCTTCTTCTCAAATAAAGGACAGTGGTGCGTAGCTGCGAGATTCAAACGAACGATTTATAAAAGTCCTGCAATGGATCGCGCTGCTAGCTTCATTAATTTAGCAGGCACACCCATGACACCTCGACTCCAGTTTATCTTAAGACTAAGAAAGATACCAAGAACCTCGGAAACAGGGACAGCAGAGAGTAAAAATACATTATAATTTCTTTCCAAACCCCAATAAATAAGGTGTTCTTCTCGATGTGAGCGACCGTAGTATTACCTACTGTGACAAAATGACGGTTTAGCTCATCTGCAATTTCTACCGGGTTTGTCAAGGTTATATCTTCGCCAGCTAATATCGTGAACGGCAAGTCTACTGAATCAAGCCTTTCTACACATTTAACCGCACACATTTTAAATTCTTGTATTATCGATACTCAACTGATGCTATTGTGTACCTAGCTCGCTCTCTTCGCGTGACGTACGGAGATAGTCCAGATACGTATGTAGCTGTAGTAGAAGCTCATAAAATATTCACGAGTCAGATCCAACGTGACGCTGACGTCCTGGAAAACTCCATCAGGGCTAACAGGACCCAGACGCGAGCAAGATTATGGATTGCAACGCGACGCCGGCAAGGAGATATTGACTCCATTCTTCTTTTTTCTTATTGTAGCGCAACGACGAGGGGACAAATTATAGAACAATTACAGAGACTGTCGACGAACATTGAAATCTGTCATCACTTGAGCAAAGGCGGTTGGGGTGGACTTCGAAGGCCCACCTTAACGGGTGGTCACGGCCACGCTTCGTCGAACCCTCCTTGTCGCATGAGAAAACCCTGCAACAGGTTTGACTGCTTTTTCCTAGCCGGTCCTCGCGCCCGCTGCAGACATTCTTCGTTCGCCCGGATGACATCGAGTCGGCTTCCGACGGGACCGGTCAACGATAGACGCACTCCAACAGATTCTGTAGAGACGGAATTGCCAACGTGGCGCTAGCCAACATTTAGGCATGATGACCGCCCATCATCTATAGTTTGCACCACAGAAGACAGATAAATTTTACCTAACATCGCGGGAAACCCTATCCCAATAAAAAATGTGTGCCAGGTATTTGGGCGTCATCTTGGATAGCGGTCTTACCCGCGTATCAAGCACATCGTCGCCGTGGCTAGCACAGTCGCCTGACCGATCTAGTCCTACGCGCCGCTTGCAACAGACAAGCTCTCCGTGCGGCGCAGCGCGGCATGGCCCTTTGGGTCTGCCGGGCGTACCGGGAGCTCGCCAGCTTCCCAGGGATCTCCTGACTCGGGAAAGAAGCAAGCGTGATACAAAGGGCGCGACAGAGTTTACGCAAGCCCGAGCGGCAACGCTTGGCGCGCGGGTTCACGAATAGGCCACGCCAGGCTCAGGAGTGCCCCGGGCGAGCTGGCCCCGCTTGCTAGTATCGAACCTTCGACGTTGGTATGACCGGCCGGGGGTCCAATTCTAAACCTATATCGTGCGGATTAGAAAGTCGCAGGTGAACACGTGCACACTTAGACGTCGGGACAGCCGGACAATGGTGACCATAGGGTCACGTTCTGCTCCGCCCTGGCCCACCCCCGCAGAAGCTAAGTATTGCTATGCAGGGAGATGAACACGGGACACTGTCGGTTACACGATGGAGAATGCCGTCGCGGCAGGCGTCTGTTTTTTTATTGACGCTATTATGCGCAGAAAGACGTGGCTACAGGACGCTCACCGAACGCGCTACGAAGGCACGCAGGTGTCATTGGGTGGTCCGCCCTTCCGTAGAACAGCTCAACGCATCCGCTTGAGTTTGTAAGCTGAGGGCACGACAAGGCCCATACGAGTCAATGGGGCACGAGGCTTCCCTCCCACGGTCTCAAAATGGTGCCACACATTTTCCAACTCTGGAGGGAATGAGGAGGATTGAGGTTTTTAATAGGTGAAGGTTCCACACTAGGTGCTGTTGGTTGCCAGTACCGATAGTGCATTAGCGTTTATAAAATGCCCATATAAACAGACCCTGGCGCGAGCCAGGTCATGGATTGCAAGACGATGCCGGCGAGGAGACAATGACACCTGCCTGCTTCTAGCTTAGCAACGTGCAGACGAATTGCAGGACAGCTACAGGGACTGCCGACGAATACTGAAGACTGTCATCGCGAAACTGGAAGCGTGGCGAGAAGTCGTATCTTATTAGCTAGTAACGCGTAAACTTTGCCGAGACCGAGCATTTTTGTTCCCTGACGGATTACCAGTATGGTTTTGGACGGAGCCGGTCAACGATGGACGCTCTCCAACGCGTCCTGCGGACCGGAAGACTATAAAGTCTCTAATTTGTCGCCGCATGCATGGATAGCATCTTCTTCTTAGGCGCTATCATTTGCGAGAAAACGCGGCTGGAGGACGCTCGCACGAGCCACGAAGGGACGCAGGTGTCATCGGGTACCCAAGATGAAATAGGCTCGCAAGGGGCCCCAACAACCCCCTGGGCTGCAAAGGGCTGTTGCAACCCAGCTTACAGCAGAATGGCTTGATGCATCCGTCAAGTTTGCTTGCCGCGGCGTGGACGAGATTCGTGAAAGCCGGTTGAGCACGAGGCTCCCCTCCCACGATCTCGAGGTATTATATAGAACTCTGCGCGGGATGGGCAGTCTTGACGTTTTGATTGGGCGAAGGTCACACACTATAAGTTTTTAGTTGCTCAGCGGTGATGAGAGAGGCTTTGAGTTGGAATGACGCGAGTATCTTGGAAATGACGCTTTTAGTTAGAGCTTTGTTTTCACGCTTACCGAGAAGATCAAGCAAAACGTGTGTCTTTGGTCTATTGCTACGTCAAGCTAAACGCATGTCTTTGTTTTGTTGTAGTTTAATGTGCTAGAAAGGTCAGACCTACCAACATTCTTCAACTGCTGCAAATGCTATCGGAACGCATAGTGCCACCAACCGTCAACACCAGCCTGGAAAAATCGCTTCTGCAATGCATGTCTGGAGACAACCAGTAAGGCAGTTCAACGGCAGTGTCAAGACAGGCAGTCCTACAGCAGTGTACAATATAAGAGTCAACCTAATCAGGACACCGAGGGCAATAAGGCCTGAACCCGAAGCCACCTGGACGGCGCCAAGAGAAGGAAAGACGCAGTAGGAAAAGTAGACACCCAAGCTTTTGTCGTTGCAGAGTAGTGCTCTTATAGACGACACCTAATTAGCGATAACTCTATGGTTGGTTGGGCACCGGATTGCCGTACTTAAGTGTGCGTCGTCTCCGAAACGAAACTGTAATGGGAAGCCGCAAGCGGAAGCAAGCAACTATTCGAACGGCGAATGTCGACCAAAGGGGAGCTTGCGTTCGTCTGAGCAGTAGTGCAAGAAGTTTGAGCCTCGAGTCTATACGCCATTCTGATAAGGCGTTCGCAGCGGCGCGGCAACAAGTCGACGCCTCAGAAGAACGCTACGCGCAAATAATTATTACGGGCGCACTACTAAGAGTGTGTATGAGATAGTGTGTATGAGATTGTGTGTGAGAGAGTGTCAGAGATAGAGATATATAGAGAGAGAAAGCGGGCGATAGAGAAAGAGAGAGTAACGTCCAAGTGAGTTAATGCATCAATTTCTCTTGGTAAGCCAGTTATTATCCGTAAGAGTTCGCCTTGAGCTGGCCCTGATAGGCACGTTACGACTGGACAGATATTGAAAATCATATGTAATTTTCTTACAGCGATTTCTCGAGAGATGGTCATGTTCGTCTGACAAATTTCAGCCTCAATTTCGTCTGCTCGTTCAGAGATATGTCGGTGAGCCGTGATAAAGTTCGGTGTGTTGTGTCTCCACAGCCTGCAGCCCATGTAGACATATTATTTACAGATTCTAGCTTACCAACGCAGAATCTTCATTTATTAAATAATGTTGACCCCCTCTGGAGACCTTTTGGGTGAACTCGAGCAAACAGTACGTGGTTCGCTTGGTTAGAGATGCACAGGCGCATCTCACAACAAAGTTATTGCTTGGGATAGATTACAATCCGTGCACTAGTTGGAACCACTACCGATATCAAAATCCAGTATAAACTGGATCTGATTACGCCAACTCAACGATGTTCGTTCTGATTAGAAAAATCATTAAATTGTAACCTGGTGTAAACCGGCTTTCATTAGTTATTTGCAGCCTCACTAGTTTGTTGCAATGCAGTGGAAATTGTAATATGGTTTCTGATTATTTTGCGTACTTTTATATAGTACATAAAGAGATATGATTAGGTAGCCAAATAAATTGAATACCCAACGAGGGCTCTCAGCCGGGATTCTCAGTGGAGTACAATCGTATCTTTGAAGTCAGTCTAACACATTTATGTATTGTCTCAAGCACCTATGGTTTAACACCTACATCACGTGCCTGTAATAGAGGAGAAGAACGGGAATTTCATTGATTTTGACACAAGATAATCCAGATAATGAAATATGTGTCACTTTATTATTGAATTGTTTGTTACAGCAAATAAATAATACAATACGGCGGATGGCTTCGAGGTCGCGGTGTGGAACCGCGATGTCCGTATTTCGACAACTGCGTTTCTTAGCTCCTCTGCAGCATTAAGTAGAGTAAACACAAGGCAGCTGAGCAAGCTTCTCTGCGGGGTCTTCACATTTTGCCTCAGTTGCATAGCCTCTCCGCCCTCTCCAGTACCGGAGAAGCTGATAAGTACTCTAGGAATACGGCCAGTAAGTGGCCTTATTAGGACGTCTTTACACAGTCGATGGAGACTGCGTACAAGTGACATCCGGCTTGTGCCAATGCTCTCCGACATCTTGGCATACGCGGTGAGTTCGCCTGCACAAAGATGTACACCGAGAGTAGCCCAACGAGGACTGCCAATGTTGGGCAATGCATGGATCCGAATGCCCTTTAAGCAGCGGCACGTTATAGCACCTACGCCGTTCACGAGTTCTACCACAAACTGTGGCTTTGGACTGGGTTCCATCCAACCACCTTCCAGTATTTTTGATCAAGCTTTAGTGCTAATTTGATCATCTTTTACCATTCGGTCATGTCTAATCAGACAGCTATGTTCTGGCGAACTTTGCGGACAACCTATTCCTAAACGTTCCTAGTACGCATTAGTTTAGAATTTAATCTGCGACAGCACACTAGTATTGCAAACCGTCATTACTGCTCTGAATGAGTTGGTTTAAGCCGTAGTTGCGAACTTCTAGCTGACTTATATCAATAGTACGTATGTTTGCATAAAACGCAAAACTAATAATTGTACTATGCAACGTCAGGTAGGGCTCATATACGTTGTCAAATTAGGATTAGTCTTCTCGGATTTCAAGAGACTACCAGTTTTGTTATTATTATTTTTATCCAATTAGTACAATTGTGAGGTGAGAATGTCCGAGTAGCCATCACTATTAAAGCCGCATGATCGTTATTAATGTGTATAGCTAAATCTGCGAGAAACAAGTCAATTCCCTTTCTAATGGACACCAGGATCCCCATTGCTATATAGACAAAAGTGTATCTTCTAGCCAGTCCCGAATGTTTTTGTCTTTTTGCGATACCATCTTCCTCTACCCATGCGGGCTCAACTGAGCCGTGATGCACGTAGGATACGGCGACAGTGCATGAGACGCTCATGTTCCACGCTGGCATGGCTCCTCCATCAGGTCTTGCTTTACGGTTACCTACGAAGCCTCTGGGTTCGGGTGTGGATAGTATCCCAGCCCTTCTAAGAACTCGTCAGATTGTGCTGCAGAGTCTCGCGAGTCTAGGGAGTCTGCCAACAGTGAGACAACTCACTAAGTATTGTACGTTCCTATAGGGGACCCGTATCAAGCACGGCACGGCTTACTTTATTACTACTATTATTATTACAATTTCAATGTATGAATGTCTAACCAGACTAAATATCATGCTCTGTTTTCTTCCTGACATATCATATATGGCGCCATAGAGCGGAATGATGACCCCGTCAGGTCACATCTCACAGTTGCCATTAAAACCCTTTGGCTTGGGTGTAGGTGGTATCGCTGCGTTTCTAAGCGCTCTTCTTACTACGGCGTTAAGTTCAGCCTGTCTTGTAAATCTGCTGGGACTTTTCAGACAACTTAACAGGTGTAGACCGTCAGAGTCAAGAGGTTGGCCGCATAACAGACATAAGAAAGGCTAGGAGACGGGGGCGCCTATGCTAAGGGCTGACATCATGCGAAATTATTATTATTATTATTATTATTATTATTATTATTATTATTATTATTATTAATTATTATCATTCAGTTATTACAATTGTGAGGTATGAACGTTTATGCCAGGTTTATCCTGCTCGGGTCGCTTTCTATCAATTCATGGCGCCTATGATGGAAGGCGCCTGGATGGTTATTATTATTATTATTATTATTATTATTATTATTATTATTATTATTATTATTATTATTATTATTATTATTATTATTACTATTACTATTACTATTACTATTACTATTATTATTATTATAGACCACAACGATGTACTGGAAACACTCGCCAAAGTATGCGACATCATACGTAACGGGCAAGTTCCGGAGGCTGTGAGAAACGTGATATATGGAGGGTATATATGGAGGGTGGCTTATCGCTCTGAAAAAGAAAACCGGAGGATACCGACCCATAGCCGTCGGCTGCACTCTGCGAAGATTGGCCACAAAGACCCTGCTTCCCCAGGTCAATGTGAAAAGCTACCCACAGCCACGGCAGATGGGGTACGCCACTCAAAATGGTGCAGAAATAATTGCTCACACAGCTCGCACCTTTCTTCTTCGAACACAACGAAAAATGCTGCCTCCTAAAATTAGATTTTAAAAATGCGTTTAACTTAAACAAACGAGGACACCTCTTGACAGAGATTTCCAAGCACGCCCCGGCCCTCTATCCAATGATGCACCAGGCATATAGCAAACCGACTCCCCTAATGTTTGGTGAGGTTGAAATTAGGTCATCAGCCGGTTGTCAGCAGGGAGACGTAGCGGCTCCTCTTGCATTTAGCCTGCTTCTGCATCAGTACGTCAAGCAGGTGGCATCCAAGGTTCCTTTGTTTTACCTCGACGATGGGACCCTTCTGGACAACGATCCTTCGGTGTTACTCAGAGACATCAAGGATCTCCGAGCGTTCGAACAATGGAGCGGGCTGCAGCTTAACCCATCTAAATGCGAGCTATTTCTACAGGGTTTTGAGGACGAAGAGAGACAGCAGGTGATCGCTGAATTTAACAGCAACCTCCCGGGCATCCTTGTAAAGAATCGATGTGAGTTGGACCTGCTGGGTACGGCGGTGTTTCCCGACATGATCGGTCCGATACTAGCCGAGAAGGGAGAACAACTTTCCCGGTTTTACCAGAGACTGGGCCATCTCGGTAGACATCAAGCCTACTTCCTGCTCCGGCACGCAATGGGAGTGCAAAAGGTCCTGTATGTACTACGGACCTCACCTGTCTTCCTTCTACCGTCAGAAACTCTGAACCTCGACGACCAGGTGAGGAGAGCCTTGGAAAACATCCTTGACGTAACGCTTGATGATAAGGCATGGACGCAAGCAAGCTTACCGGTCTGGCTGGGTGGAATGGGCATTCGTTCGGCCACGGACCTTGCCTTACCCGCTTTCCTTGCTTCGTCGCACAGCTGCGCTTCTGCAGTGGCCGCTACTGCCGGCGGACTCATCAGCCACCAACAAGACGCCCCTCGGATCTGGGATGCGCGTCAGTCTAGTCGTCCATCTGAGGAACAGGTCACTAGGCAGAAGGGGTGGGACCAAATCGCCACTCAGGCTACCCACTTAACTCTTCTGTCTGCCTGTGAGTTAGATATAGACGGCATTAGACTGAAAGCGGTTTCATCCGACGCTGCCGGAGCGTGGCTTGACGTGTTTCCGTCCGAGCTAGTCGGCAGTAAGCTGGCTGATGATCACTTCCGTGCTGCCAGTGGCCTCAGACTTGGCATTGTTTGAGACAGAGGCATGCCCGTGTGGATGCACGTGGCCTGCACCGACTTAGTTGCACTAAGCTGGCTGGGCTTACGCAGGGCCGCCACGATGTCATAAATGACATCCTCGGGCGCGCTTTCAGACAAGCCGGCTACCGCGTCACACTGGAGCCTGGTGGACTACAGAGCGACGACAAGCGTCGGCCTTACCAGCCGAGACTGGGACCGCAATCGGCCGCTGGCATGAGACGTCACCGTCTCCGACACGTACGCTCTCGGCTATCGTGCACTAGCCAACGCGGGCGTCGGCAACATTATCCACCAACGGGAGATGCACAAACGGCGCCTATACGCGCATCTCCTTGAGGACCACGTTGTAATGGCGTTCGGCCTCGAGTCATCTGGCGTTTGGGGCAAGGATGCACTCAAACTGACAAAGGAGCTTGGGAAGAAGCTCTTCGAGGCCACAGCGGAGCCAAGATCGACCGCTTTCCTCCGACAGAGAGTGTCTTTAGAATTACAGAGAGGCAACGCCAAGATGATGTTGAGTGGTCACCGACACTCAAGCAATAAGAATAATATAAGCAATATTGTAGATATTATATAAGTAATATATTGATAATTGTGATACATGTACATATTGATAAAATAAACCCTTGTTCCAAAAAAATATTATTATTATTATTATTATTATTATTATTATTAATATTAATATTTTTTTTTTATTATTATTATTTATTATTATTACTTAGTTATTATATTATTTATATTATTTAGTTATTATTATATTAATATTAATATTAATATTATTATTATTCTTATTATTTATTAACATTGTTTAAATGTTAATTTGTGAGACGTGAACGTGTACTCCTTGTCTTCTCCTAACTCCTAAATATTATTCCATGGAACCGACAATACAGCCGGCGTTTCCTCGGCACACTGCAAGCGACAGCAGTTGCCGTAGAAACTCGCCTTCGCGCCGATTCCCTGTGAGATCTGTAATCCGTTGGCCCAGCTCACTGATGAATCTCTTGGTTCCCTTGCTTACCGGGCCCATTGTTTCCATCGATATTGGCACTATGATATAACTTGTCTCCAGTTCTTGGTACTTGCGTTTTTTCCCATTATCTGCGCGCTCGGCAACCCATCCCGCTTCTAGTGAACTGTGGCGTATATACGAAGGAGCCACTGTACAGGATACTGTAGCATCCCATACCAAGCATCTGCCGTTAGCCCATAGCGGGATTGTTACACCGTCAGGTCTTTTGTCGTCATGAAGTCCTAATCTGGGCTCGAGCGTGCTTGGTATACCAGCTCTGCGTAAGGCTCTTCTTATAATTGCATTGATTTCAGCGTGTCTAGAAACTCTACCATGGCTTTTGATGCAGCTAAGAGGGTGAAGTCCATCCTCAGTTACTGTGGTACCACATGCGCGGCAACTGCTAGGGGTTGCAAACCGGGGCACCTATTCGAAGAGCTGTTACCATGCGGAATGAGGTGTTGTCCAGCATGGTACCCAGCTGCGGGGAAGGGAGACACTTTAGAAAGCCTCCACTAAATGTGTCCCATGCTGCCAGAAAGACAGCTTTTTCCACTGGAGATTGCAGGCTGTCTAACAGCTCTCTAGCTGCAGCGCTGCATCTGTAGAAGTCCAATGTATGCTGTGTGGGACGTTTTTGCCAGGGGCCTGGTTCCAATTGTTTGTCTAGCTATTAGCTCTGCAGCGTCTTTGGCTCTTGTGATTCCTTGGCGGATGTCTGGTTCGACCAACTTTGCGAGTTTACTAAATTCCAATAGAGACGCGGCATAGCACATGGGAGCCAGCTCCGCCGCTGATCTAATACCAAGTCCTCCTTCGGCAATTGGAAGGGTTGCTCTTTTCCAAGTGTCATCATGCAGGTCGACGTTTAATACTTTACCTAAAATGCTTCTTGCGGTATCGTCATAAGCTTGAAGATCTTCGTGACATTTAATAGCTGGTGAAGTGCGCA
The DNA here is from genome assembly GCA_003439945.1 of Dermanyssus gallinae. Lineage (NCBI taxonomy): Eukaryota > Metazoa > Arthropoda > Arachnida > Mesostigmata > Dermanyssidae > Dermanyssus > Dermanyssus gallinae. The sequence goes on along the minus strand of QVRM01004920.1, from coordinate 80,482 downwards.
GAGTATAGTTAAGCTTTGGCGAGCCCAAGCTGTATCTCCAGATACACAGAGCTGCTTGCGAATGCATCGCCAGTTAAGCGAGAGCGAATTTGCTTCAGTCCAGTGCACTTTTCTTTAAGGGTCTTTGAAATCGATCGTAAGCTTATCGGGGCTCCCAGAAGCTCCAGCTCGTTTAAGTCAACGCGCCTAGATTCTGGCAAGACATTCAAAACCGCCCTAAAAATTTCATCCTGTTCTTGGGCATTACCTCCCAATATAATGACTTCACACTTAGAGGCATTGAGGCTAAGGCCTCCCTCTTCTGCAGAATTCAGCACGTTGATAATATCACACACAACCGAGATCAAGTGGGCCTCCAATCGTTGCGTCATCTAGGTACCAAATGTTAAGAGGGCTCTTCATGCGTGCCACTAAACTGGATACCCCGAGGCTGAATAAAGCAGGTCCAAGCGGATCGCCTTGTTGCACTCTACTAGCTGATAATAGTGGTGCTTTTTCATCCCAGGACAGCAGAGTCAGTTCCTTGTAGCTTTGCCAAGCTAGCGGCAAAAGTTGCGGCACTTTGGGTCTTACCTAATCAAGCACTACATCGCGTCGTATAGTATTGAAGGCGTTACGAAAATCCAATTTTACTAGGACCCGTACTGGACCTTCTGCTTCAACAAATGCTCGTACTGCGTGGACTGCCGCGTCTGCACCGCCTTTTACTGTAACGCCTATCTGACTTGGTGAAATTGCTGTCACAATTGTTGTTCTTGTAATGGCAATGGCTACTTTAGCGACAAGCCTCCTGATTGTAAGGCCGTATGCTATAGGTAATAGAGCCGTCTTCTTTCTATAGCGCTGTCAGATTGGCCCCGTAGAAGATGGGAATGCAGAAATGTGGCAAATTACCACCCAAGGCTGAACTAACAAGAGAACGAAGTTCTTCCACCAGCCTCCCAGATGACGGTACTGTGCTATCGAGCATATCGAGCAGATGCCGAGGACGTAAACCGTCTAATCCTGGGCCTGATGCTAGGGAAAAAGACCGGGCGGCGTCAGTAATAAGTTTTTCTGGTACGAGGCATGCTTGCGCTGGTATTGGTGCTTGAAAATTGTTTAAGCGCTCTCTGACTGAATTAGCAGAAGGTGATGTAAGATCTGCCGCTACGTGCGGCAGATCTTACATCACCTTCTGCTAATTTGTGCTCTGCTGTAGCGGCTCTGTCACGATCAGTGTACTGTTTTTCTGAGTTTTTGGGGGTGCTGCGTGATTGTTGGGCAAGAAGATTTTCTAGTCGCTTCCACTGCGTATCCACGAGATTTTTTCTAATTATTTGACAAAGTATGGTATCTTTGGCTTTTCGCTCCGGGATGCGCAACATTAGAGTCGGCAACGTTACAAGCCTGACCCAAGACGCGTTGTCTTGCTTTGAATTAAAATTATTCAAAGCTTCTGTGTATGCTGCGCAACAAACTTCTCTAACCCCTCTGGGTATAATCCTTATTAGTTTAGCGTCTTTTTGCGCCCGAGCCAAGAGTGTTACTAAGGTCTGTGGGTCTGGGTCGTATGTTGCCACGATGTTACCAGCCTGGTTTCCAGAGTTATTTAACGGGGGTACGGTCGGTAATGGTTGAGGGTTAGTTCTATGGAGGCGAGTCTTATGCATGCGCAAGCCTCGTATTGATTTTATAGATTTCCCGCAGACATCACAAATGTATAGTTGTTGGGATCGTGGTTGAGATTGAAGGGGGGTTTTCTTGGAGAAGTGGTTGTGTGCTCATTGTTTGTTTGTAGATGTTGTACTATTTCCGCTGCCCAGTTCAGTCGCAAGCGGTAGAGAGGGCTCAGCGGTGCCGTCAATAACGGATATCAAGAAGATTCTTCCTGGTTCCGACTCCAAAAAGTTCGAGAACTTTGGCTATTGATGGATTTTCTTTTAGCCATGATAAAAGCAGATTCTTAAAGATCTTCCAAATTTTCATAATGCCATCAATCAGATGAGCTGTTTGTGCGGGCTTCTTTTCTGCTGTTTTCGTTCTTTCTTTAGCGCTTCTTTGTTTTGGTTTTGGCTTATTAGAGTCGACCCTGGGCGGGCGCGGTGGAGGAAGGTGGCATACCACCTCGCCTTTTTGTTTAGTACTGGTTGTGGAGCGGCAGGTCTTGCGGCATCCGCATACGATTTCAACTCCAAGCTCGTGGATTGAGAGTTCGTGCTGGTACTTGGCGATAGAGAAATCTGAGGGAACTCCTGAGCTAGGTCGGGATAGGCGAGATGCTACCTTTGCGTATAGCTTTTGTTTTCCAGCCTCTGTGCAAACTCGTTTTACTCCACAACGGCCGTCACTAGCCGCATGAGCACCTACCACAATTAGCGCATCGGGCCTTTTCATGGCATTGCCATATTTGATGGCCGGGAATTATTATTATTATTATTATTATTATTATTATTATTATTATTATTATTATTCTATTATTACTATTATTATTTAATACTTCAGACAATAAAACAAACAATAGTTGTAGATATTATATAATTAGTATATTAGTATAATGCATATATTAAACCGGAAAAAAACGTTCTTTCTTCGAGGTTTTTATTGATTAGAAATCCGCCTTCGACATTGCACTGCGTGATATTGTCTTGAAGAAGCTGGGACAGGCTAGAGTTGAACCATGAATGCTTACTGTGTTTGTGTTATTTGTGAAAGAGCGCACTCAACAGTCATGATCCTGCTTTACGCAGGTGACATGCTAGTATTCAGTACAATCCGTACTGCGCTTTGCACACTTGATGAATATTTTGTGTATAGTAAATTTGTCAAAAGCAAAAACTGTTAAGTTTTGGCGTGGCGGGCACGAGTCCGCAGAGATAAACTAAGCGACTTTCACGGCGAGCAAGTGGAGTTCGTAAAAACCAATCTCGGGGTAATTTAATTATTTCGAGGAACAACCTTTTCGCAACATGTAAGCACTGTGAGCATTCTGAGCGTTGTCGCTTATTGCGGCAACTGGTATCAGAAGCACCGTTTAGACGGCCGTGACATTATTCACGCTCAAAGTGCCATCCGTTGCTGCCTACGGTATCCAAGTGACATGAAAACATCTTAACACTTCGCATTTATGGCAGTCATATGAAGGGTAAAGCTAGCTTTCTTAAAGCCAGTACTTGGCCCTCCGTTGAATTTGCGCAACAGACTAGTATACATCATCGCGATACAGTTGATCAACGAACTCGTAAAACTCTTTAATTTATCGCAAGCAGCCACCCCGGAAAAGTTTTGGAAACTAATATTCTTAAAAACCTTTAATTTACATATAATTTTATTTATCACCAGCGAAAGAGTCTCTCTGCCCATCTCGTCACCTTACTAAATACGTGTTTAAATACGTGTCGCTCCCGCAGCTTTAGCAAGAATACTCATAAACCTTTTTACCTTGTCTGTCAAAATCTACATACCCATTTAAGGTGCATTTTAAATAAATAAATAAATGAAAGGAAAAAGCTCTGGAAGATATGTCTACCCAACTTAGCATCGCTTTGGCTGAACGGTTTGTAGGACCGTTGTTAAGCCCCTTAATTAGATGAAAACATGGAATCCTATGCCTACCGTGTTTACGCTTACCGGGGCTAATTTCATTAATCGTAGCGCCGAACTACAGCTTGCAAAGTTAGCCCTGTCTTTTGATATCGATGGACAACGAGTTCCAGGGCTCCTGAGCTCCTAATTAAGGGCCCAACGAAAATACGTCCGTATTCATATTTAAAGAGCGCGTTATGTCTCAGCCCACAAAAATGCTTATCCTTTGTGTCCAGATTATCAATATCCGACTTCCCGGTCAGACCGGCAACCGACTTTCTTGCAGACTGTATTAGGACAAGTGAGCCTCGTATATATTTCTTGAAAAAAATATTTTTTATATAAAATATAAATATTTTAGAATTTATATTTTATATAAAAATTGTGAATGGAACGCCCACACGTTGAAGTCCTTGTTTTCCTTACTTAACTTAAGTTTTCCAGAGGCAGCTTGCAGGCAAGCCCTTCTGCCGGCAGCAAAATAATGCATAGGCATTCCAGACAATGTATCGGTCGCAAAGACGACGGTGATGGCATCAGTGTCTAGTGCCTGGCAAAGGGCGTCAAGGATACTAGATTCTCTTCAGCTATTGAATGGTTACGTACTGTACTAGAGGATTCCAAGGAATGTCTTTTAGCACACAATTGAGCATCCCCTCCTGAGGACTCGGTTCCCAGGCAAGCTGAACCGCGCCGTGGAGGATGTACGACTAGCCAATCATCTTAAATCAGCAGAAGATGAGATGGACAAAAGCACGCTTTCAAGCAGTTTCATCTAGTGTTGCTGGTGCATGGCTCAATGCTCTACCAAGTGCTCCTCGTTGGAACCCTCTTAGAGGACTTTGTCACACGGATCTGCGCTGGTTTTGCCTTGGGATCCTACTAGTCTAGGAATACAAGTGCAGCTGTTGCGAGAAGGTTTCACCACTAAATCACGATGGCTTATCCTGCATCCGCAGCTAAGGCCGTAAGACGAGACACGCTGCCCTGAATGATACACTGGCACGCTCTAAGATTTTCTGGCCACCCGTGTATTCTCGAACTCGCAGGTGTGTACACAGACAACTCCCGTCGACTTGACCGAATGATCCTAATAGCCTTTGAGAGTCGGAGGACACTCGTTCGGGACGCTACCGTGACTGACATATTCAATCGTTAGCCACTGCGCTGCCCAGGCTGGCTATGCTGTTTCGCTAAGCGGAGAGAAATAAGTGTTAGGAGTATGCATATATCGAAGACCCTATGGATTTTCGACCTTTTGCCTTTGGGACCTTAGGGAGGCCAGGTAAAATTACTGAGGAAGTTATTGCTAAAGTATGCAAGTGTGACACGGGGGACCCACGCGCTGGTGAAATTTTCCGGCAAAGGCTGTTGTTGAATATACAACACGGTAACGCCAGTAAATCTGCCCGGCACAACAGTCATCCTCAAAAATAAAGTCTGGTTGACTAATAAGTAGGCCAAGAAGATGCAAAAATCGTTTCTTGGGAAAATACATTGCCAAACTTTGCTTCTCCTGAAGGCCAAAGGCGAAGCAGAAAAAATCCTATCTTTAAAGCTAATTATAAAATTCTTGAGTGCTATTTCTCCAAACGCAGCGGGATGTCAAAAATGATTGGCAGAACCATTCACTCGTGTGTGGTCTGTTCTTTAAAGTCTCACTTGAGGCGTTTTAGTTCATCTTCCGTCCAAAAGTTAAATCTTCTAAACAATATGCCTAATCCTCTACCTGCGTCCCGTGTCTGCCGAAGAGACCTATGAGATCGCCTTGTCTGCGATAGATGTCATCAACGCCGTCTGGAGCTTACCCAACAGCTCCGGCGGCGGCCCCGATGGCCTACGGCCGCGTCACCTGAATGGCCTTATCAGCAGAGACTGCGAAAAGAACCGACTGCTCCTAAGCCTAGTGGCTTTGCCAACTTTGCTACCAATAGAAATCTGCCTGATTTCGTGCTCCCTGTCTTCTACGGCGCCTTGCTTATTGCGTTGCGCAAAAAAGATGGTGGCATTAGACGCATTGCCGTTGGCCTGACTTTGCGCCGCTGGTGCTCCCGGTTGCGAATCTTGAATGCTCACCCTAGCCCTCTACCAGCTTCATGTGAATTTGTCAACTCCGAGGCTGATGTAGCTCGTGCGATGCCCACGAGCCTATGTCGAACCGGATCTGCTTGAATTGTTCGACGACACTTGCAAAGTATCCTTTATGGTCTTCGAAAAGTTCAACTTAGGCAAACCTCGTGGTTACAAGCTTCAGACATGCAAGTAGTTAAGTCGATTCAGGAGCCGGTTATTATGGCAATCGGCTTTGAACGACGTAATACACCGGGCAATACAGTCAGCCTACATACCTGCAGTCAAAGAGTCGGTCGGTCTGTCAACCAACAGCCAACTGCGTCCGGACGGCCTGCGTCAACCGGCGATAGAAGGGCATGGCAGTTTTTGCTACAAAGAATACCGGTTGAAACTTAAAGTGGAAACGCTGCGTCGATCATTGGCTCATTGTCCCATGGGCAAGGGACTCCCTTTTCTGCCGTAGCCGAATTGAGTCGACGTCAAATTGCACATAAATTATATGTGCAACTAAAGGACCTAAATAAATGTTATTAAACCAAAACACACATTTTGATTGTGCAATAAACGTTAATTAAAGGTCACTTCGATACATCTCGCAGTGGCACTCTATCAGCTTTAAAGCTTTCGTAGCAAGGCCAGCGGCAGAGGCGGGGATTCCTTTGAAGTGCCTGCTATCCTTACTGCCCAATCTGAGCGGACGCTTGTGGAACCCGAAGGTATGGCCACAGATAAGCTAAACCGGCACTTTGCCTCGGTTAGAGCTGGCCTCTAACCGTGGCAAGTGCTGCTCCTCTAGCCTAGATGACAATATAAATATTTGCTTGGTGATGTACGGATGAAAAAAATACTCATTTTTGCTGCATTCCGCTTGTATCTTAGAAATTCTTGAAATCTTACTCAATTTAAAGGCAGGGCGGAGCCTAGCATAATTGGCGTGCCCGCAACACATCGCCATCCCCTTGACACAATTTTAAAATCTGATTTTATGTACCGGATCTTCCCACCTTGGCTTAATGACACGCTCGTAGTGCCGTTACACAAGAAAACGGATGGTCGAACTCTGCCAATTATAATCTAATGCTGGTTACGGATTACACTTCAAGAGTCTTTGAAAATATTGTGTCCTCACGGTTGGAGTGTCACATTGAGTCGGTCAGCTTCCTCGACGCAAATCAGTTCGGCTTTCGTCTATCGAGCTTGTCTAAATTACTGTTTCGTTTGTCAGATGCGTGAACACTTAGGCTGTTCATATAGCACGATTAATTTGTTTCTGTCCTATCTCCTTAACGGAAGACAGACGGCCAGGGGTGGTCGGATCAAGTGTACTTGAAGGCAGCAGTAAGACTAGAACCCTTGAGGGCTCGGCAACCGGACTGATTGTGCTTCTGATTTTTATAATTGTGTTTTTCGCTCGGTACCGTTATAGTGTTTGCCGTTTCTACCAGTGGTACGTACAAGTGTCGTTCGCACCTTTCTTCTATATGTATCCCAATATATAATGTGGCAATTGTCACTCAAAGGTTGCAAACAAATTGACATGAAAGACTAGATGGGATCAATTTCTCACTTTTTTCGACACTGTCCATACGCCAAATACCATTTTGATACCTGTTTGGCATTGCTTGGGCGATATTTTTGAAACCTCCCGCCGAATATTTTTCTTGCTCTGTGGATAAGAGAGGGCCTGCTGGCGAATATTTTGCTTCTCAAAAAAAAACCGTACGGAAACTTCAGTGACGTCAGGTCGCTTAACGAGGTGGCCACGAAATGTCTGCTTCCTGGAAGATGACGCACTCCGAACTTCTTTTTGACCAAACAAGTTTTTATAGCACAGCTCAATGACCTGCACTTTCTGAGAGATATTCATAGTGAACTGATATAGAACAACCACGTTGCCGTCGGGCCACCACTTAGGTATGGCGGCAGAATTTGAAGTAAACCCTTCAGAATTCACGCAACAAACCGCTAGGTTTGTTGCTTGAATTATAGTTCTAGTACAACTTGGCGAGAAAGACAATTTTATAATTATAGTTCTAGTATAACTTGGCGAAAATGAAATTTTTTCCAAAGGAACGAGGTGTGTAAATGACCCCTTTTGATGTGAAAGCAAAATTAACAAAAATTGTTGTATCGAGCTATTTATGCTGATATATCTTCACTAAATCTGCGATTGCGAGAGTCCCAGTCATCTAATCGGCAAACCAAATATATCTGAATATTTGCATCTATTAAGTTGCATTCTACATTAGCTCAAACCAGAAAAAAATGTTGAATCGGAGATAACTCTCAAGACATAAAACTCCTTGCAACTCTTATATTTTGGTTTACAGGCTCAATTACTTATTTTGGAGAAGACATTTTCGCCTCTTGCTCCATTGAAAAAAATGTTTTTGTCGCCGAGTTGTACTAACCCTTAAAGTTTGTTAGTTTGTTGGGCAAATTTTAAAACACCATATATATATATATATATATATCCTCACCCTTATTCGGCTCTCTCTAGCCTACATGGTGCCCACCATTTTGGAATGAGCTACTATTAAAATTCTGAAATGCATACCAGGTCGTTGTTTTTAAAGAACATTTTATTTTCAAGCTGAAGAACGAGGAACAAGTGACTCATATCAAATCTGTTTTAAACTTACATCGATGTAATTATATCGTTGTTTTATTGCTCACGCTTAGGTTTATTTACCTGGATCTATAGTACATCTATCTATGTTTCTCCTTTGCGAGCATTAGGCATTATTTTCCGCGATTTTCTGATATTGAAACGATTTGTATATATTGTAGGGTGCGCTTATTGCTTTGATAATTTGCACATATTTATTAAAAAAAACATAAAACCATCTTTATTATCACATAAAAGGGTATGTGCTACAATTACCATTGTCATATAGGTATTGTTTTCAGTATGCACACTCCTGCAAGATGAACGTAGCTAATCGCTAAATAGGTGAGTATTATTTGAATTTGGCCATCTGCCAACCAAACAGTTCGTTTGCGAACTCACAACAGGGCTTCTGAAGTGATTGATCGTTCGCTGCTTAGGTTTTTGGAGCGTACACCAAAAAAGTGTACTACCAGCTCACATTTGCTTAGTTGACGTAGAATAGATATGTTGCCTTTTGTGAAAAGTGAGTCAATGCTAGGAACAACCCTAGCTAACACGCTCTGGGTGTGCCTGAATCGCAGACGACTTAGGAAGGTGCCTTGGATATCTTCCACTTATTTTGCGTATACAGTCAGATAGGCTCCCAGACAAAAGAACAAAATGTAGGTTTAAGAAGATATTTATAAAGGAGATTGTACACGGGAGAAGGCGTTGGGATGAAGCAGCGGAAGATGGTATGAATAACGAGCAATGATGCCTCCACAACCATGGTAATGTGGAGGCTAATAGCAATATCAGACGTAATGTATATGCCTAGGTTCCGTGTATAAGAGAGAGAGAGAGTCTGTAAAATGCAGTCGTTCATTTTGCAGCACAAGTCATGTACTCCATGTTTCAGTACCACTCATTTGGACGGTGAGACAATCATGTTATTTCCAGAACACCATCGAGCAATGCCGTCGGCAGCCGACTGCAGAAGAGCATGAGAGTCACACAAAAATTCATTTCATTGGCTCGGCAAAAAATTATGCAAATTATTTATTAAAAAATAATTAATTGGAACTTAGGCATAAGGTTAGTCTTCGCCGTAAGGCCGGGGAAAAGTGAAGAGATTGCTTACTCAGAGAAGATAAGTTATCCTGATGAGAAATGTTGCGTGACTTATTTGCCTTTGAAATACTTGGACGGGACGCACAGAACAGCGCAGAAACATGTTCGCCGAGAAGCTCAGCTTTCTGTAAGTCAGTAGCAGCAACTGTTGGATTTAATATGAGGATAATGTGAGGATCAGACATTATGGGGTATATTTGAGCAAAAAGGTGACAGGTTGCTAACTTGTCAGGCTTTTCAATAACATGGTATATATATATATATATATATATATATATATATATATATATATATATATTTATATATATATATATATATATATATATATATATATATATATATATATATATATATATATATATATATTTATAATGCAGGTTACTATCCATAATGATTTACTTATAAATATATATAAGTAAATCATTATGGATAGTAACCAGCATTATATATATATATATATTTATTTATAATGCAGGTTACTATCCATAATGATTTACTTATAACTATATATATATATATATATATATATATATATATATATATATATAATGCTGGTTACTATCCATAATGATTTACTTATAATTATATATATATATACATACATACACACATACCTATACACGTGTGTGTGCGCGTGTGCCAACGTATCTGTGTGTAGACACAGTCTTTCCTGCGGCTGGCCGTTCCTCATTCTCGCTGTCGTGGCCTTTCGATGTGGCGAGGGCCTGGACGGTTTAGGTCCGAGGGCTGGCGCGAAGAGGCGTCGCTCTCTTTCCACGGGGTGCGGGCGGGAGGTCCTCTCCCGCGTAAGTAACGTGTTCGGCCGGCCGTGTCTTTTGCGCGCACGCTGACGGAACCCCCCACCCCCTGGGGGGCGAACAGGCTCGAGCCGTTCGACCGACCGACCGACCAACCGACCCACCTCCCAATGGAAGAAGCGAACTAGCGCCTAGATAGAAGGGGGTTCGACAGTAGCAGCAGCTGCAGCGGCAGCAGCTGCAGCAGCAGCAGAAGAAGAAAAAGAAAGAAAAGGAAAGAACCGACCAGCTGTAGTGCTCGGCCGCGTTTGCAACGTCAACGGCGGTGGGGTAGTAGAATAGCACGAGGTGGCCATTTTGTTGTTCGTTTCTTCTCTCGAAGCCAGCCAGAGAGCTAGAGAGCGAGCCAGCCAGCCGGTGGAAAGGGCCGAAGCGGGCCGCCGCCACGTCAGTAGCAGGAGCCGAAAGTGAGTGGTGAGTTCGTTGGTTCTCGGCGATCTCGGCCAACCTCGTTCTCGTGCGACGATTCGAGTCTGGCACATGCGCGGTCTCCGGCGCTCGGCACGCATCCTGCCCTGCGTCGTGACCTGCCCGCTCGCTCGCTGACCGCACGGCCGCAGAATCGTGACTTGAGCATTCGGAAGACGTCACCACAGTCGTCACAGGTCGTCAGCAGCCACCGAATGAGCAGATGAGAATGGCTACTACTGCCAGTCATTAGTCAGCTGCGGCAACAATAGCAACAACAACAACAGCAGCAACAATAATAGCAGCCGCAGCAACAACAAAAAGTCGTAACAAAAGCAGCAGCAACAGCAGCTTGTCAATGTAGTCACGCAGGCGGTTGCTTCACAACACGCCGCGCCCACTGTGGACAGCTGCGGGAACCCGACCGCTACGTAATCAACGTAACGTCGCCACCGCTGCTAGTTACGCCGCAAGTACTGGAACGGAAATCGAGTTGGATCGATAGTACGACCTGCTTCAGACCTGTGGACCGACGATACGATCGTTCGTTGTTGAGCAGAACTAAGAATCATTCCGCTACACTGGGATGCTATGGTGTTATTGTATTTTCTACTAAGGGAGATTTCGTAAGGAAGTAAACAGTTGGCGCCTTGCGCTTTGGTGGTGTTGGTGGTGCTAATTGTGGTATACGGACGGTGGCAAGCACAACAACATTACCAGCAGCGATATCAGTACTATAGCGCAACAACAACGACGACGACGATAAGCTGAAGAACACACACACACACACACCGATAACTTCAACAACTTCCAACAGCTGATGTGCAACGTTATCAAGGAGACGCCGAACGATACGTCAGCCAATACGCTTGTGATCACCAACACCTATGTGCCATGTGTCCCTGTGTGACAAACCATCATTCGTGCGCGCCTGTCGATAAGAATAGCGTAGTCATTGGATCATCAGTTGTTTCATTCGTTGCAGATCGAGCAGTGTAGGTGAGCAAGTCGAGGAGGCTCACCGTTCTTGTGAGGGAGGTGGGGGCTTGTCACGTCTATTCTACTGCGATTGCGAGGCTCTCCTGCCATGGACTCTGCTATCGTCGTGTGAAGGTCTCTCGTGTCGTTGGTCGACGACCCGGTGTCGCCGGATAGCCAGCAACGATCGTTGGGCGCGATAGTTGTGGTGTGTGTGTGTGTGAAACGTGGCCCAGCTAGCGTTTTGGCGCGCCAAAGTCCAGCACGCCGGTATCCGGCTCGCCGCGCCTGGTGCCATGCTGTGGCTTGGCTTACGCGCGGCCCTCCGCCCCCCGCGTCGGCGGTGACGTCAGCGGTCGGTGTGCAGTTCGCACTGCCGATGAACGCCCGCCTCCGCTGCAGCCAATTGTGACGCTGGCTGCAGCGCCGTCACCGGGGCCGTCGAAGGATGTCGCCCCACGCCAGCGACGACGATGATGACGATGATGACGACGACGACGATGGTGGCATTCTGCCCCAGTGCTACTCGCCGGTGCGGAAACCCCTCTCGCTGAGCCACATCGGGAGCCAGATCCTCTCGTCGAACTTCAAGTACCTCAAAACGGTGGACGGCTTTATCAAGCTCGTTCATGTGGTAAGAAGCCTTCTCGGCCCAGCCGATACCTAAAGCGGCTACCTACCGCTTTCTTCATCTTGCTTCCTCTCTGTACGTTTGCGCTATGCTTGCAAGCCAGTCTTTCTTTAATTCTCTCTCTTAGATATATATATATATATATATAACAGCCGGGCCGTTAATGACCACCGTTTCAGCGTCGCCGTAGCCTTTCACTACAAGATTCCCCGTGATGACCGTGGGTCGGCCTATTCTTTATGTGCCCTAAAGCCGTAACGGATAGGAGCAATTCGTTTGAAATACCTAACAGGTTTGTAGCGAAAGCGTTTGGCAGCTAGGGGTATCATTTCATGCGTATGCACGTCCACAGCGAACTCCGAAGATGTTCCACTTCACTTGGCAGCATCTAGCCATTCTGTACCGTGTGGGTTTTGGGAATTGCCCCCCCCCCCCTTTGCCCCGACCTAGTCTATCCCACTCCCTTCTTCTCCGTTGGGAGGCGCCGCTTTGTGAGAACAAGCCAGCTCATGCGATCAAGCAATGCAATTGTTTTTTATCGAGAAGTTGCACAGTTGTGAGTTTTCACACATTGAAGGCGCCGGCTTTGCTGTGTGCCGGGGGGGAGTTCGGTCATGAGTCGGCGCACGTGTTCCTTTATTCATCATCTTTCACCCGTCATAGTGACCTCGTTTTGCTATCGGATTTGCATGTAGACATTTGGCGCCGTCATGCTGCAGCTGTCAGCAGCAAAGCACGTGGTAGCGGCGGTAACCGGCAAATGTATAATAAGCCGCCTTGCATGAGGCGTACGCTGCAATACTTGATGTTACCAGCTCATTTTAATTGCATCGCATGTCTTCTGCTGCCATTGCCTGACACTGGCCGCGTGAACTGCGCCGCTCTGTTTTGTGGTTGAATTGTACACAATTGTACACAATATAACACACAATTCGACTTTCTCATACATATATTGTTTCTTGTTGTTGGGCGGACCTAATTAAAGCTAATTAAAGCAGTAACATCTACCAGCAATAAACCTCGCATTGGCCATAAACGTAAACGTTTTCCTAATACCTGCTCAGCTGGAACGTCACACACACGTTGTGTTCGTTGTTTATTGTTGTTGTTGTATTGTTGTTGCTGTACTGTCGTTGACTGCATGTATGTGCTGCTAAAACCCACCCGCCGCTCGCGTTTGCTCTCGCCGTCTATAACATGGCCATCCGTCTATAAAGTGGCCCTGTTCCTGTTTGGGCCGCCTTCGCCGGCACAGATGCCGGCCTGCGGAGCGCCCACTGACTTCCGACTCCGACGTAACATGGGCAGGGAGGCACCTATCTGTCAACACAGGCTAGGCCAGCGTAAACATTGTCAGCGTTGTCACGTTCTCTCACGTGAGACAAAGAGCCTCTCGACGCGTTGCTTCCGCGTAACGCCAATCTAGCTTAATGACCTGACGGGGGAAAAAGTTTAGCTCCTCTTCGACATAGGTCGGCGACATTCCTGCCTGTACGATACACACGACTTGGCTTGCTGTTTCACCCGCTCATTCTTTTTACGGTGTCTACTTCCCTTTAGCGCAACTTACATAGATCGCCTGAACCTGAAAGTGCCGCTTAACTGTGGCTGCAGTTAGCCTGCCTTTACTAAGGCTCCTACTATTAGCTGCTCGTACACACTGGCACTAGTAGTTTTAGTTAATATTAGTAGCATTCGCATGAATAATTACTAGTAATATTAGTAGCATTAGGACAATCACGAACCCAGCTACTAATGCTGCGTAGGTAATGCCGGCATGTGATTTGATGTAGCGTAACCGATGACGCAACACGCGTGCTGCATCACGAATAGTAACCCTTTGTAGTCTAACCGTCGGCATCCCGACTCGTTGTATCCGTTCCTGTGTCGCTGCATCTATTTGATCACCATCTGCGCGCAGGTTTTGTGCCTCTACTGCGGCGTGAGCATGCTGGACAGCTGTCATCCAACTGCGATGAACAACCAGCAGCTACCGGCGCACCTATCCTGCACTTCGCGTCAAATCAACTTCATACTGACGCATTTGTCGGCATTTGTACTGCACTCGGTGATTCTGCTCTCGTACCTGCTGTCGCCGCTCAGTAGCGTGCTCCTGCCAAGCACGATTCTGGTAAGTGCCCACATTCCTCGTTCCATGAATGACTTCAGGGAGCGCAGATGAATGAAAACCGACACGATGATCTAGGCCGCCCATACACAGCAGTCATTTTTGGCCGCAGAGAAAGAACGGGTACGCAGACAGAGATAGTAAGATCTAGGAGCACTTCTGGAAAGTGTATTGTAGCATACATCCCTCGGAAGAGTTCCGGCCCAGAGGAACACTTGTTTGTGCAGTTTATTATCACGGCTAGATTGGCTGAGCCCAAACTGGTGATGCAGAGCCTTCAGTCTAGAAACAGATCTAGCTGCACTCGTCCAATTTACGAAGCTGCCACAATCCAGTCCTCGATAGCGGCACTAAAGTCCTTGAGGTTAAGTTGCGCTACAGCCCGATTAAGGTGCATCTGGGTGTTACGTTTAGCGTGGATTGTCTTCTGGCGGATGCCTTTTATATAACTGGCGAGCCTAAAATTGTCTGTCCTTGAATAAGTGGTTGTAGCCATCGTCTTTGTAATTTTTGGCCAGCTCTTCTGGTAAGTTTTCCCCCCTTCGTTGTATTTGATCTGTCGCCGATTTTTGAGCAGCAGTGGGCCCTTCCTGTACAGAAAGCGGAGGGCTTGCCATTTCCCGCTACCAATCTGTCCTCGCTGGCATTGGCTGGCTCTCCCGGTGGCGAAAAATGATCTGTTCCGTGTTCTAGTTTCTGGTAAAGTTTGTCGCACTGGTCGCTGCTAAATGAACCTTTCCTCGGTACATGGTTCGTAACCAGCCGTGTTCGACATGGTCAATGCCAGCCATATATGGACAGCAAGGCTGTCCTAAGAGGAAAGTGGCACCTCAGCTGCAGCAATGTGCGCACTTGACAAACAGCGCGATAACACAGGAGGCTGACTTTTGGCCTGGACATACACGAGGCTCTGACCCTTGGCCGGAGCTGCCGAAACGATCGAAACGAGCCTTTAAACGAGGAACCCCGGGTGGGACGATTGCGATCTCTTTGCTGATACAGCATAACACATTTTAGTTTGCAACTTCTCATGCGGCTCGTTCAACATCGACGAAGAAACATTTCTTCGGCGCCTTCCTACGCAGTTTCTTTTTCTTTTCCACCACGGTCAGCCTGCAAGTAGCCATGCCAGTGTAAGCTTGTAGCGGGACCACTGTGGCGTCTTTTTCGGATACAGTCACCCCCGGGGTTGATATAACCAGCTTACCAAGTGGCAACCACATGGGCAACGGAACGGTTCGTTGTCGAACGTACTGTGGCAAACAACAAGGTGTTTCCTGTCAAGCAAACGCCTAAGCGGGCGCTACAAGACCAGTATCGCAACAACGTGTCCGTATTATATCCTCTGTTGTTGTTGTTGTTGTTGTGGTAATCGTTGTTATTGTTGTTGCTGTTGTTGTTGTTGTGGCAATAGCTGCTGGGGTGGTTCTGTTGTTGTTATTGAAAGTGTTGCTAGAATAGTTGGTGGCATTTACCTTGCGGTTGGTATGTTGCTGTCGATGTTGTCTTTCTTGTTGCGTGCTGCCCTCAAAGGGTCGCTAGCGATTCGGTTGGCGTGTTTAGCTTGATAGCGTTAAGAAGCCGTCGAGCGTTGTAAACAGTAACTAATAGCAACCCAGACCAGGCTGGCTAATTTGTTCGTTCTTTGGCAGGAACAGTTTGTTACGTTCATTGCTTTATTTATAAGCATAGCACAAAAAGCTAATAAGAACAAGGCGGATATCAAGCTGTGTTTGTGTCGACAAGAAACGTCTAGTTCGTTTGGAGGCTCAGTTGTTGCTCGGCGGACCGTTTCTGCATTCGGTAATCGGCAGATTTCTTCAGAAATGTACTTTTTTGTGGTGACGGCATAAATGGCCAACGAGACGTTTAGTAAGTTCTTTTTGTAAGTTGCGTCTATCGTGGGCGATCGTGCACCTGTCAATCTGACGCTTACCGTTTACTGATTGCAGACAACGTAACTTGCAATTGGTATTTGGCATTTTTTGCAATGTAAACGACAAACGCACTCGCCCGCAATAACTATAAATATAATTATAAATATATATATATATATATATATATATATATATATATATATATATATATATATATATATAGTCTGTGTATCTGCCGGAAATTGTTTACTCTCTCTGCAAAAAAATATGAGCCGTTGCATAGAGGAGACATGTATACCGACAACAGCAGTGTATTGTAAACTAGTTCGCTGAATGATGATTGGGCTGCGTGGGCCAGTCTAGAATTTTTAATAAGACTGAAAAAAATAAAAGCCTAAGGACTATCATATCAGAAAAAAAGCTAAAAGCAATCATATAACTTACATAAGTAACTACGACTTGCATGCGACTTTCATATACCTAACCGGGTGTTGTAACCTTGAATGTAAGTTAGGTATCGGCTGGTTTAAGCCATAACAGCCATGAACAGCATTATGCTTTGAGTTGGACGCTTTTCCAGTCTTGTTGAGTTTCGAAGGCGATCTCTCGAAATCATTCAAAGACATCAGACAGATATGCGACAAGCTAGCAAACCGGCAAAAATCACCGCGATAGAAGTTTATTCTCTAGATGTCACGAGTGCTAACTTAGAAAGTATCAGACATGAAAACGGCCATAAGGCAGGAACTCCTGTAGCAGGAATAATGGTGTCAGTAACAGACTACAAATACTTCTACTGTGACAGTAGAAGTATTTGTAGTTGTAGTGCGAGGCATGGCCTACAAGACGGCCTACGGCCTGAACAAGCTTCCTCTGCCACAAAGTCGAGCCCACTCGACCTGGGATCGATTTGCACACAGTTTCCCCTAGAGCGGTGGACGTGCGTCCAATTTCTTCATTTGACGCTGACGAAAACAACGGCAGTGAGAAAGCGCGCGCGCGAGAGAGAACACAAACCAAGAGAAGCAGACGCTACGATTTTGGGTGGCCGTTTTTCAGGACGCCTCGGGGCAAGACCTCACTTTTATCGAGATTGTTTGCTGCTGCTGCTGCCGTCAACACCGTCGTCAAAGAAGCACTTGTGCCGACTGCAGACCTGAAGGCCAGCGCTGAGGCTAGCCAGTATAAACTAACCACGCTTGCTTTAAGGCGAGCTTGTTCTCTTTTCGCTGGAAGAAAATAACCGGCCCGGCACAAACTGCAAAGGGGAATAGCAAATGTACCGCACACCATTGACAGCAACGGCTGCCGTGCGTACAAGCTGCGATCCGCCATCTCATACTGCAATGTACTTGACGCAACAATAGACCTCTCTCTTCAGTTAAACTCAACAGTAACGATGAATCTTCAGGCTAAAATAGGTGTGGTAGAATCATTCGATTGTACCCCCTTACCTCCGGCGTAAACAAAATCAAAGCTAAGTAAGATCCAATGTGTTGGATGATTACCTCGTCGCCCAATCAATAGCTGCCCTTGAGACAGAGCGTACATTATTAATTACTTTTGAAATCTCCTGTCATGTTTACTATAATTGACAGCCGTACAGCTCATGGATTCTTACGTTTTCGTACTAAAGGCGAAGGGAGGTAGGGGTTTCCCTTCGGGCAACCCTTGGAGCTCTATCTTGCCGTACAATGTCGAAATTATGTCGAAAGTTGGGGCCGTAAAATGTACTGACGGTAGATTGGGCATTATGCCTCTTACATAATAAGTGGCACAAAATACTACAAAATAAAGGCTTTGGTAACGAAGAAAAACAAGGAAATATTGTCGCCTCGTTTGCTGTACGAGCAAGCCTGAAAGTGCTCCTTATAGCATCGAGTAGCCCACCGTTACAATAAGTTAAGCAAGTTTTAGTCTAATACCACTGCCCCTTCCGAATCACAAGGTGAGGCAATTGCTAAAACTTTTAAAATCCAATATGCGTATCGTGTTTTTCATTTGCAAGACACGTCGGACCAAGAGCAAGCTATCTATTACGTTTGAGCTGCTACCGTTACACAACGTAGGCTATACGCCAAATATTGATTCATATGCATTTAAATAATGCGTTTATGTAATGTACATATTATATTTGTAGCTGTGCGTTAATTGATGCAATTCTATGAGGCTTGCGCCTAGCCTAATTAACTTTAATCTGCAGAAAATGTATGCAATATCGATAAGTCAGTCTGGCAAAGGCTTTCCTCGATCGAGCATGTCGGCCGGATTTAGCTCGTCGCATCAACAGCATTTGAACTGAAGAACGTTTAGTGTGTGTCGGCTTTCGTTTAGGGCTGTGTTGCAAATGCTGTTTGCGTACCTCACGACTGCTGGCCGGCATCCGTCATTCAAATTGCTTTACGTACTTCATTTTTAATCTAGAAAACTCCTCGCTAGATGGGCAGCCATAATCAGGGTTAGCTGCAACGTCGAGTTGTGCACCTCGTGTGTTGTTGCATCGTCCTTCAGAGTCATATTATGGCTTCAAGTTGCATCCCGTGTGCACTGGCTTATAAGTTGCCTCCTTAACGGCGAAGTCGCTGCCGAAGTAGAGAAAGGTGTTTACACGCCGGGCTGACCCAAGTGTCCGCTGTTGTTGTTGTTGTTGTTGTTGTTGCTGAGTGCAATTTTCACGCAAGAGCTTGCTCGTTTTACATCGGGCACTCGAGCCGACAAAATGTGTGCCGCAGCCACGTCGAACTAAGCAGGCTAGCATCACCTCTCTCCTACACGACGCATTCTTAGAACGAGGACGCGTGATGCCTCTACTGATGTCGAATATTGTGGTGTTTACGGTTTTGTTGCTTTGACGCGCAAACGGCTGTTCGTTGAACGGTGTGGGTGCTTATACACACATAGTATAACGACTTTGCACTGTTAAACGCGAAATAGCGGTGACGAAACGTGAACTAGCGGGACTCGAATTAGATAGTCTTCTTGATTTTCATTTGTGCAAGCCTGGCGAGTAGACGGCAGCGGGCCGAATTTTATTTGTGCCTTGCTTTCACTATTCGAAACAACAAACACAAGACATTCACATTTAGGCATCTTTACGGCAATTAGCTCAACATAGTTCTGTACGCTGCCGTGCTGCATTCCCTCTGTTTTTCCTTCTCTCCTAACTCCCTGCAACAGTTGCTGCCGGCGAGAGTTCTAAGTTGTATCCTACGTAGACCCGCAGACCAACGGGTTGTAACGACACAGCGAGTTGCCGGTTGGCTATCGATGGCGCACATGTGTTTCTAGCCTATTGTGTTATGGATACTGATAGATCAATTCCCCTTCCTAAGGCGGGGATTGACGTTAGAATCGTCCCTCGAGAGCTATTAATAGGACGCGCCAGACGACGACACTCACTACTAACGTACATCCCTGTTTGTGAGAACCTAATCGCGTTATCTCGCTGTGACTACCGTCGTTACTATGCTAAGTATCCTGGTTTTCTTAGCATAGTTTATTCTCATTGTTACTTCGCATGCAAATTGTTAGAACGTTTTTGCATGTCGAACGAGGACATCTGATATGGTTACAGGATCCCGAGCTAATTACTAATGGCGTTTTACTCTTTTTTTTATTAGTATTTTTTGCAAGCACACTCTTCTCTCGGGGAGAAGCGATTTACTTTCTAGGCATCTTATTTTGAACGTAATCTGTTACCCGAGAGACGCGATAAGCATCCTTGACCCGGTGAAACACAACACCGCGTACAAGTTGTGACTGTATGTCGTTTATGTAGAATGTCAAGATGATCTGCCAAAACAGGGTCGCATTATAATTTGCAGATTGTTCTGACGAAGGCTTTAGTTTGACATCAAATACGACAGTACCGCTGCGGTGTCAGACTCTGGGCAACTAAACTAAGTCCAGGGGTTCATTAAAAACAGCAGTTTAGGCACGTGTTGGTGGAAGCAACTCTTTGTTAACCCCAATTTAATAATAATAATAATACAATACTTAAACTTGAAACGATATATGTACATTCATGTGTATAACAGTTATTTTATTATCTTTTTTAAGCTGAGCCGCCATAGCAGCTTGTCGGCAGCACACAGTATATGCAGCGTTAGCGGTACCTAGAAAGAAACATCAGGTTGAGCACAAGCAATATTTGTGTAGCAAAGTAGCAAGAAAGGTTCCTTCCGTCTGGTTGCCTGGCAAAGCCTCAAGGACTGGAGCATTTTCCACGTAACATTCGTGTCTGTTGTTGTTGTTGCTGCTGCACTTGCTATATTGGTCTCAAGAGCCCAAATGATCGACTCGCACATGCTGTAAGCTAGAGGGCCACCGTCGTAGAACGACACCGTTTCCTCCTCCACGTAAGCCACATTACTTATAGAGACATATACACGCCTGTACGCGCAATCCTGCGTACGTACACATGTATACCTGACACTGGCAACGGGATATTTAGCGTGTATTAAGCGGCTAGCGAGCGGTGCGGCCGTGCGATTTTAGCGAGTTCAGCCTGCTACGAAAGCAAACACGAGCGACAGCGGCGATGCGATGCGGCTGTTGTAACTGGAGCAGGTACTACGAGAGCAGACGATGAATGGGACCAGATAAACGCTTCGGCCGACATACGCTTCGTCCCTGCCAATGTACTACTTATTATACGCAGCAGCAAGCAGCAACAACAACAACAACAGCAGACCACCACCACCACCACCGCTGGGAAGCAAGCCGACACAGCACTCCCCGCAACCTTGCCCTGCTCTCAGCTTTTGTCCACGTTGCTTCCCCTTTCCTCGTTTGTCGCTCGTATCGGGCGTCCTTTGTATCTGCTTGCCGAAGTCCACGTATGCTGGTGTCCGGTTGCCTGAAGCCGGTGGCGTCCGGCGACAACCTCCCGCCTGGCCTGGAATCATAAGCAAGCTATAAAGTGGGGGGCAGTCGTAAAGGATGTGCCGTCCTCTCGAATGAAGCGTTCATCGTAGCCGAGGATGGCACTACGGAGCAGGTCAGAAGGAAGAGATTTCCGAAGCGCAGATAAGCAAACGGTCTGGCCGTTTATCCCCTTTGCGGCATTTGCCACAGCGACTAAGACAACGACGATTGCAACGGCACCGATGATGATCGCGGCAAGGGACACAACAAAATCAACAACAACAACAACAACAACAACAACAACACACAACAACAACAAACAACACAACAACAACAAACAACAACAACAACAACAACAACAACAACAACAACAACAACAACACAACAACAACAACAACAACAACAACAACACAACAACAACAACAACAACAACAACAACAACAACAACAACAACAACAACAACAACAACAACAACAACAACACAACAACAACAACAACAACAACAACAACAACAACACAACACACAACAACAACAACAACAACAACAACAACAACAACAACAACAACAACAACAACAACAACAACAACAACAACAACAACAACACAACAACAACAACAACACACAACAACAACAACACAACAACAACAACAACAACAACAACAACACAACAACAACAACAACAACAACAACAACAACAACAACAACAACAACAACAACAACAACAACACAACAACAACAACAACAACAACGACAACAACACCACCAACAACAACGTGTATCGAAACGAACAATTTGTAAAAACGCCCGATACACGTGCCACTCCCTCTAGAAAACATACATTACAACGTTTAGAATGTGATTTCTATGGCTGAAGTATAAAAACGTGGCAACATTGGGCGATTAATTCTGCAGTTAACTGTAGCGCGTCACCACAGCCGATTCGAAACACACAGGGCATAACATCGTAGCTTGGCGTTCGTTATCGTATTGTTGTCAAAATGACGTTGTCCACATTCTGCTTGCTTGGTTTAGTCCATGCGAATGTGAGCCACAAAATGGTGTCTAGTGGTACAATTATGCTTCTAAACATGGGCTAGGCCTCGCCACGCTTCAATACGCTATCTGTATATGGCTGTAAGGGCGACGCCTTTTTGGCTCGGTAATAATACATAAATTGTATTCTAGAGCCACTAACTAAGCACCAGATGTATGCTATACACTATGGGACTAGCGACTAGCATTTCACATTATGGGGTGGGTAGCTTTTCTAGTAGCACATTGTCATGTGCCTACAAGAAATCTTCCTTAATTTAATATAGGCACAAACGCTTTATATATATATATATATATATATATATATCGGTCAAAGACGATAAAGCAAATTAGTGAACAAGATATCATCAAAAACGCGTTTTGGTACGGCCGAAGTTTGAACCAAATTGTATAATGATAGATATATTATACTTATTATCATGTATTTGCTATGTTGAGAATTTCCTAGGTGTGTGTGAGTTGCTGAAACTCGTGGGTTTTAAAAGTCTAGTTGTAAGTGTTCAGTTGTTGGATGCTAACTGTGTGTCAAATCTCTGATATCAAAGCTTCTTTGGATTGCAAGAAGTTGTGAGAACATATATGGGCTTAATGTTCGCCAGCCATAAGACGATATTGACAAAACTCTGTATGGCTACTTCATACGACTAGTTTCGACCATTCTTTCGACACTGGAAAAAGTCAGAGTTTTTTTCGCTGAATCCGTTACTCTCAGAGAGCAGCTTCAGAACGACCGAGGACATTCGACGGTGTTCAGCCGTCAAAGTGTCGACCGCAGCCGCAGGTTCACTATTAAATACCTAGGGAGTTGACGTCTTGCCGAGGCCTGGCAGATTGTAGGGGATACGGGGCAAATAGGGCTAAGATTGAAGCGTACAAAAATTACGCTACGAAGCTTCTAACTGCCATCAACTTATTGGGCTTCATTGAAGATTATAGGCCCTTCATGCCGCGTCGACAAGTAGGCGTAGAGTGTTTAGCAGCGGTTTCTCGTCATACGGTTTCCATACGTCGCATGACACGACAAATTTCTAGTAGACTGTCCGTTCGTAATAGGGGATTCACGTGATGTATGTGTATGCTGGTCAAACAGAGCAGGAAAGATAGATGATAGCTCTAGCAAGCAGCTTCCCAAACGTTTGATCCCACCGGAGTAATCCTTCGACTCTGGCTCAAAGTGACCTAGACAATTTTACTACAGCTTGGACTAGTGAAACTAGTGGGCAGAGAGTATAATATATATCTGTCACCCTTGAAATGTGTATTAAATTAAATTATTTTCTTACAACATAAATTTTTTGTTGAAAAACCTACTGCCCCTTATGTAGGGACAATCTGATTGCAACGGTTTGCGTGACCTAGGCGTAACTAAACGTCATAATCATTAGTGAAAAACACATGCATCAATATTGGTAAGACAGGACGATACCATTGCATCATTGCAATTTACTTGTCATTCTCCAAACGCTAACATTGTAAAAATATGATATGGACTTAAGGCGTGCTAACCTTTCAACTTAGATTTGTCAGTATAGAAGAAAAAAAAATATCCGCTTTTTTATATGATTGGTTACTTCAAAGCATCCGATCGAATTGCTAACCACTTCACGGTCGGCACCGACCGTGCAATCGTTAGTAGTCGCGGTCGAAAGATCGGGGTTCCCTTGAGCAGTTGGGAAACCCCCGAAGCGGGCTAGCTGTCCGTTCGAGGCTGACATAAATCTGTCCCTGCGCTCGAGTCGAAAATCCGGAGGCGTAGCTGTATGACATAAACCTCCTCCCTGTCGTGGCCATCTTTAATTTTTATGTCGATTTATATACGATTCGACTCTCGCATCAGATTAGCTAAAGTCCTCTATTAAACCTGGATTTATTTCGCAAGCTAGTTCGCTTATACGTGTATGTCTATATATATATATATATACATTGCAACTGTTATTCTCGAGACTCACTAGAATTCTTCACACTGGGCAAGAAAGTGCACACAAAAGAGGAGCAGTATGACTGTTTAAGCTTAAAGTTGTATCAATGTTGCCTTACAGTCCTGGTTGGGTCAGGGGACATCTCTGACTCATTAACGTTGCACAACTCGAATAAAAATGTTTTAGTGTACGAAAAAGGTTTTCTGTATGCTGCGTGTGGCTTGGAGCCGAGCTGTGTACCTGCCAGTAAGCTGCGGGTTAGCAATGAGAACTACGCTGAAGTCACCAGTCACTGAGCGTTTTCAGTAATTTTTTCGGAAATAGAAAAATAAAGTGGCCGAAGCTAATGAAGCTCCCGCAAATGAGCATTTACCAGATACATATGAGGCGGAACGGCATAAACTATTTGTCACGGGCTTATAAAGTGCGTTGTGCGCGACTACTACAACCTGGTTCGTTCCACTCGCGGATTTCACCAGGCAACGAACTGTCAGTTGCATCCACGGTCTTCGTTTGTTCTCGCCCAGTAAGATTGCAGTAAGACGCTGGGGAGCCCCGAGAAGAGAGATAGTTGCAGTGACTATATATATATATATATATATATAGAAAATATTGTGCTGATTTATTAATCATTTACAATACTCTGCACACTCGGCAGTGCTCGCCTAGTAATGTAATAGAGTGTGCATATATATATATATATATATATATATATATATATATTTGATGATACGCTCATACGATCACGATCTACCCAAGTTTCAAGGCTGGGTAGAACGGAATTCCCCGAACAGAATTGTAGGATTTCCATTTCGCCGGCAGGTGGTTATTATCTCACCTACAGTGTGCTTGAAAACAACTACCTTGAAAGCGGCTACATTATGGCTTAAAACGGACAGTTGCTCTAACAGGCCAGCCCGTCCTTAGGTTAGCCTCTTCGAACTAATTTCGTTCATAGCAAGACCCGATAAAGAGCTCAGACGCGGTGCTCAGGACCGCAGACAGGAGTATATTCTGAACACTACCGTGTTCTCTTGCGTAGGTTTAAGACTTCTGTCTGATCTAACTGTATATTTCATCTTAACATTCTATCACAACGTACGACGAGATTATTCCAACGGATGAATAAACTTCATATACTGCTTTCGCGGTTGCTGTTGTCGCCGTCGTTGCTGTTGTTGTTGCTACTGTCGTTGCTGCTGCTGTTGTTGTTGTTGTTTTTGTTGTTGTTGTTGTTGTTGTTGTACTAACGTAACGACGACTTCTGTGTGGTTTTGCCGGAACTCATATTGTGACTCTGCAGGAGCTGATTGCGGGCTGCATCTCGTTTACATGCGGACTCAGCTCGTCAATTCTGTTGATGTCCGCCATGGCGTTGCTCGACCTGCCGCCGAACGGCAACGGGCCTGGTATCGGATCGGGAGTTGTGATCAGCACCAGTGAGCATGCAGACAATAGTGCCCAGCTACAGCAGCTTCTCAGCACTCAAAGTATCGAGAATACACTTGCTACATCGGTAAGTACACACCATATACGTATATATATATAAATATATATATATATATATATATATATATATATATATATGTCAAGTAGGAACTCGGATTGGTAAAAAAAAGTAAGGAAAAGTCAATATATCACTTGCAATGCCTATTTGCCATTCAGGTTGTTGACTGGAGCCCAAGTTCTTCCTTTAGAGATAATTGTCCCTATACATAATAAACTAAACTGTAATTCGACTTGAAGCGCCGTATATATATATATATATATATATATATATATATATATATATATATATATATATACGACGGTACGGCAACATATATATATATATATATATATATATATATTTACGGCGGTACGGCAACATATATATATATATTGTGACGCGAGTGTTTATAAATATTTATTATACCAGAAAGTACATTATAACCATGTAACGTGCACACGGTCTTTCCTGCGGCCTCAAATACGTATAACAATATCCGATAGCTTCTTATCGTGTCAACCTGTCGCTCTTCTCTATCACTCTGTTCCTATATAAATAAATATATATATATATGCTATCAAATACCAGCGTATGCATACGAAGACAATCAACTCCCAGGGCTTAATCTCAAACTCTAAAAGACATCCCAGCAAAAAATGATAATAACACTTACAGGTACTACACATGCGTAATAAACGTAATATGCTATGTAAGTCAAACTGCGCAAACGAAGCTCTCTATGTGCTAACGTTCTTTAAATTATATATTTCTTTGTCATAATCGTTTTGTACACGGCTTTTTTTTTATATAAAAGTATCTGCGCGGTCACTGTTTGTGTGGCCTAGTATACCAAAGTCCAGTTTTCCGCGTCTGCTCGAGAGCTATCGCTATTATTAAGCTCAGCACTGGCTATGCTTTTCATTAGGTAGCTTGTTATCGACTAGAACACGTGATTCGCAATTAGCTCACCAATGAAAAAAAACAACTAGGAAAACTATCCCACATTGATAATTTTCATGATGGTTTTACATTCCTGACAATATTGCCGTCAACAAACAGCTAATTCTTCTAAAGGATGTTACCATAAATTCTTTGATGTGTAAAACACATACTCTAAAACAGATCATGAAAAATGAACCTATCAAGCTCGTCCTTTATGGCATTTAACAGTAAACCAAATAATGGCTTTTGATGAGAGAATGGTATCTTGATAGTAGATAAACTTACACGAAGCAGTTGCTTCTGGGCTATGAGGGCCAGACCTAAGATATCTCAAACAACTAGAACACACTAGTATCACACAGAGTAAAATAGTTAACACTGGTTATATCGACAAATTTCATTAACTCGTCAAACGTCTACAGTGGTGCGGAAAGCGTAATATAGAGAACAAAGGGTGTGACTGCGAGGTGATTCAGCAGGACGAGTTGCTAGCACTGGTAGTCTTCGCCCAATGCCGAGCGGAATCGATACCACTGGCGTAAACCATACCGCGGAGTCAACGTCCACACTGGCGGAGATATCCTAGATATCTCAACATGTCCGCCTATGGTGCTACTTCAAGCGCCCTTGATACAAAAGGGTGACATGTATATTTAGGTATACATGTCCAGCGAATTATAAATTCATCCATCCATGACGAAATAATTGAGATTTGCCTTGGGGAGAGCAAGTGACTCTCGGGCCGCCTTCATTTTGACTCGCTTCCAGCAGCGCTAGGAGGTCGGCGCAGCTAGGGCTTCGAGATACATCCGAACCGCCAGCATCACTTATACTCACTGCGATCGCTAATTCGTGGTTCCCCTATGGACGACTAAGACTAAGCGTGTGCGGAGCTCTCGCGTTCTCTTGCAGAGTCGTGACATTAGTCCCGCTTGCTCGGGCGTAAGAGCCAATCTCTCTAAACATGCGTGGGTTGCACGACCTACGATAACTTTGTATACTGTAGCTCAAGTCTTTCAGCATCATTACCTTCACCTAGCAATATATATATATATATATATATATATATATATTTATATATATATATATATATTATATATATATATATATATATATATATATATATTAGCACGTCCATAGTCACTCCTGGTGCGGCCCAGGCTAATTACGCCGTTTCATAGGCGGATGCAAGTGCGTGTTGCGTATATGAATGGATCGGGGCGTCTATGGACTTTCAGCCTTTTGCCCTCGAGACTAAAGGGGGCTAAGGTAAAATAACCGAATATGTAAATGCCTTAGATTTGCTATTGGAGACTCAAGTTCGGGCAAACTTTTCCAGCAAAAGCTTTCGCACAGCGGGGTATCACTGCGGCGGTGCTTGGCACCTTGTCCAGATAGTCAGCATCAGGTTTATACAGAGGGTTGATATAGTTTCTGCACACGTTTACTCGGATACAAGTGTTTGCACCTTGATACAATTTATACAGTTGTTTGCTCCTCATCTTAAGTTAACTAAATGTGTAGGACTATGAAAGATATATACATATATCATTAACAGCTAACATACTTTATACTATTTTGTGTATAAATCGCCGCTTCATTGTATACAACATCACACTATAAAGATTAACGCAACTTGAACTACGTTAGTAACGAGTATCGCATTCACTGACAACCGTGCGAGGTAAGAAATGAAGGTCAACCGGGACGCACATTAAAAACTAAACAGGCATGAGTACCAATGCCTGCTATAAATACGCCACAATGCGATAAAATAAATGCATCCTTAATGAGCACAGAAGCAGCAGGAATATAATTAGCTGGCACGTCTGGACAAAGTTTGAAGTACCAAATTACTAAACATGTTTTTAATGTACATGTTTGTCATGTGCGTATTTATAAACTTACACATTTTACGTATATTTGTTTATGACGGCGCCTTAGTCAAGCTACCGGAGCGCCGCCGATTTGATACCTGTTGTTGATAAAAATTTCTTTGAGCGACGCTCACTGAGAATATATTATAATCTATAACGATACAAATTAGCGGCCATTCTGCCACAAGGGCTGTTGGAGAAAGCCTAGACATCTCAACGTGTTTGGCCCTCGGTGCATTAAAGATAAGGCTCACGGCGATTTTAAGCCCGTGGTTAATGGTTTTAGAATGAATAGTTTAGAATTAAAAACAACCTTCATAAAAATAGTTCTAAAAAATAAATCACTTATTGTTTAAAAATCTGACTTCAATGTAGCGGTCAATGCACAAAGTGTGGTCGTTCAATTTGTGTGCCGCTCATTTAAAAAAAAACTTAGCAGTAATTCAAGTAATTCAACTGTTCTTGAAATGGTCAATCTTCTTCTTTTGAGTTCTTCTCTAAGCTCTCGAGTAGTCACAATGACACTGTGCTAGATTTATTCCTGACTTAAGTTAAAAATTTACACAGTGTTTAAACGCATAATTAGCGAATTCCTACAACGAGATGGTTGTGTCAGAACACATTCAACGTGTTAAGCCATGCCTAAGCTGTACTAGTGCCGTTTAAAAACTCGTAGAGCAAAACATTCCAAATTCCGTTTTCTACGTGGTCCACTGGCAGGCGTTACTAACGTAACGTAAAAACAACAAACTAGTCTTAAAATCAGAACCACAGTTCATGTTATCGTGAACAACAACCTTTTTTCGCTACAAACGTTCTCCGGCGGGCTGCAAGCAATGTAAGCACAAACTCCAAATGCACAGAGTTGCGTGAATCGAATCGTCTTTCTCTAAACTATTTTTAATGTTCGGCTTCACCGGCTCAACTACAGATGCGGCGATAGAAGTATTATTGTTTCCGCCCTGTCAGCTGGCGCTTTATCGCGATGGAGGAACCATTACCTAAAAGACGCTTTGGAGCTCTTCCTGATGAGCGTAGTGAATTTTTGGGAGGCATTCTGTAGTATAACAATTGCGTGTCACTGTGTCATTTTCGAGTTCAGTTAGCGCCACAATTTTACTCCCGGAGAGGAAGATAGCGACTATCGCCTTGTTAGCCAACCGTTGGTGTGTCACTGTAGCGGGTGGAAGTACTCCAACGTCTGACCATTGCGAGCTTTATGTTGAGAGGTCAAAAACATGTGCCGAGTCTCTACAACTAAAAAGATCGGCCCTCGTCGAATTCTATCCCAAATTCACGAACCGGAAAGACGCTTATTTCTGTTTTATTCTGTGACAAGACGCGAGGTACCGATCGAGCAGATTTTTGATGAGTCTCAGGTAGTCGCGAATGATCCTAGAGAGGGACTGTTACGTTTGAGCCTTTGTTAATTGCAGTTTTGACACGAGGCACATTTTCCATATTCGTTGCTGTTCATGCGCGCATCACGAGATTTGTCGTGCATTTTGAATTCGTTGCTGTTCATATGCGCATTGCGAGATTTGTCGTACACTTTGAATTGTTCAGTTCGAAATATTTCGTACCATCCATGAACACTTCCTAGGCATAGGGCTTCATCCCTGGTGGTCTATCGAACCTCTTCAAAACAAAAACGCACTTAATACTTACTGCAAAGTGTGTATTTCATTGTTTTATAAAATATTTGGCAAGTAGCACCACATTTATGAAACATGTTCATGACCAACATGTCCTGTCTTTGGGACAACACATGTCTTGGGATCTATGCCATCTATTTGGGGGATACACATGTATGTCTCGAACGTACAATCTGGCGTACAGCCCAGTTACGTTTTTGTTAACCGGCCTGGGCGAATATGTGCTAATTATATATTAATTATAAAATATATGTATTTATTATATACATATTGACACCAAAGTAGTCCCAGTGTCCTCGATTGTTTGGATTATCGTCTTTGCAGTCGGTACACTTGGGCTCTGCTTTTTGTTGAACGACCAGGGAAAATATTTGCTGATGGCTTGACGTCAATTATGTACGCTTTCTCCTCAAACTTTTCTACTATTCTCGTTACCCGTTGCGCTGTTCTGTAACAAGTTTTTTTGTAAATCCTATCGGTGGCGAAGTTGGTCCCATCACGTCGAGCCAGAGACAAAATTAGATAGCATGCATTATA
This sequence comes from Dermanyssus gallinae, assembly GCA_003439945.1. Taxonomy (NCBI): domain Eukaryota; kingdom Metazoa; phylum Arthropoda; class Arachnida; order Mesostigmata; family Dermanyssidae; genus Dermanyssus; species Dermanyssus gallinae. Next base: position 49,945 of record QVRM01004920.1, on the reverse strand, counting down.
AACACGCGTCGTCACCTTCTCTTTAAAAATCCAAAGTCCCGCCTCAAGCAGACAAGATGATGCCTACCGTCTTTTCGACGTCAGTGATCCGATACTTATCGAATTCTTCGAGTACGGAAAAGCCATTGACGACGTATACTACACGGCACTCTGTGGCCTACGCAACTCCACCAGGAGCAAACGGCTGCTCACGGAGAGAGTGATTCTGCTCCATAAAAACGCGCGTCCACACGTCTCCAGTGTCACACAAACTGTACGGGGCAAGTTCAAGTCGGAGCAGCTTAAGCGCGTACGCTTTAGAGCCCAAACATATCATCCTGCGACCAGCATCGGTTTGGCCCGCTAAAAAAGCATCTTAAAGGGAGGACTGGCACCTGCCACAGCCACAGGACCTCTAGGAACAAAAAGCTTGTCGTCTCGTGAAACAATAGTATTGTTATGCTCAGGTCATTGATGATTACTTTTGAAAAAAAATAATACAGCAATAAAAGATGGTGTGATTCATAACGTCCGATTCCACCGGCGGGTCATTATCCTGCCAGACAGCCATGGCTGCGTCCCGGAGACCTGTGTGGTCCAGTGACTCACTTAGGTTCTGTGCCTCCTTTCTGCTTGAGTTGGTGCCCTATATCCATTGTTTTCGAGATCGAGCGGAATTTGGGCCGGTTCTTGGTACTACGAAGCGCCATATTGGCCCAGACTGGGACCGCCTATCGTGCGATAGATTGAGCCACCAATTCCAGAGGCCTCCTCTAAGCCTTCGACGCTCGCCCTCTCTGGGCTTCCTTTCAGCCTAGCTGATAGATTCGAGACACCCGTTCGATCTTTCTGTCAACATACCGTTGGTTAGCTGATCCCGAGAGGCTTGTATCCAAAATCACTCCAAGGTTTTTTGCATCCTGCTTAATCTTAACCGGGTGGCCAGATGCATTGATACTCCAGTGCTGCGCGTCATCAGATCACAAACGCAGACGATCCCGTACTTTTGTGCCGTTGCCCGTGCGTAGAATGTGCTGGAGGACGATATTAGTCAAAGACCTTTAGGCAATTGTCGCAATATTAACCTTTCGATCTCGCTCCGACTAGCTAGAGTATGGCAATCTGAAATTAGCGTTACATCATTGGGCCGTCAGCTGCTGCATCTCACTGCTCCTGATTACCTATGGGAAGCCCCGATACGACCAGTCCCCACAGACTGAGCCTCAACACGACGAAAGACAGAATAATTTACGAGAAAGTCTAAATGGCTTGACAAGCCTGAACCGAGTGATTGATTATAATGTATCCAGGGCTCCTACAACTTCAGCAAAACAGGACTCGGTAAATAAAATGAGCATTATCGTTGTAAGAAATCACTGTACAACCAGTATTCACAATATGCCTCACACTTTTCAGCATGTATATATACTCGTGTATACGTATGCACACACATAAATATATATACTCGGCGCTCGACTACATTAGAGCAGATTTTTTAAGGTCTCTACGTTGCAAACAGTTGCAAAGTACCACGATGTTCCACAGGCGAGCCATAGTCTGGTGCAGCAAAAGTATTAAGTGTATGTATATTTTATGTATGCTGCATATCTGAAATTTTCAGCAGATCGGATATGTGAATGGCTGCTAGCCAGGCGTAAACCCCCACCTAGTGCTTTTCTGCCACTAGTGCGCTAGCCATGGTTGTCAACCACCGCGCGTGGCCACTTGAATCCCTGCTTTTGATCGGATTTTCCTTAAGCGATTCTCATTGAAAATGAATGATATACCATGCCTCTGAGTATAAACTAGCATGCTGCCACCAGGACTGTTGCGGCAATTCAATATATCTTAACATGTCCGATTATGCGGCGGCTCTAGGTTCTCCTGCTATAAAAATTTGATATATATAATATATACAATATATATATATATATATATATATATATATATATATATATATATATATATATATATATATAGCAATGCTTTGGTAAACAAGTGTGCATACTAATTAATTAATTCCTTCTTTAATTTACAAATCGGACTATGTATTTCTCTGCTGGAAGAAATCCGAATAAATCCGGCATGATCACGCTAACGGCGGCTAAAAAGGTAAAGACCAAAGGTTGGCATTTAACAGTCCTCTACTAGCCCACTTGCCGAAAAAGTCATTTCAAATATGCCCAGAACCTCCCCCCATGATAAATCTTACAGCAATGGTCTTTACGGCCATTCCAAGGAGAGTCACAACATGTAGGTAGCGCGCTCGTGCTGAGCGGAGGTTTCAGCCCGGTGTAAAAACTCTTGTTATTAATAAAAATAATAGTACCACGGAGACCATGACATGCAACAGTAGATGAAAGCCATCTCCCATGCGACATTTTTCTGCTGTGCGGTGCGCTACCCAATCGCTGGTTTGCGGCGACCGTGGTTTGCTTCGTCTGCAGGAAACTCGATCCTGCTGCAACGAAATGTAACTCGAGGGCTCCGGTCATATGACAGAGTTGAAGAAGGATCATATTATTGCAAGGCTTGATCTTTTTCGGCGGTAAAACAATATATATATATATATATATATATATATATATACATATATATATATATACATATATATATATATATATATATATATTATTGCTGAAATGTGTATATTTATGCGTTGTGTACTCGGTACAGGGTAGGCAAATAAAGTACGGCTAAACTCATGCTGATCTAAGACCGGGCGGGCAGGGTGCGCCGTTTTTGCGCTGTGTGTCTATCGGTGGGTTGCCGTTGAGCCCCGGAAGCTGCGTGAACACGTTGTACGGATGTTTTGGAATACGAAATAGAAGAATAAGACAGAAGAAAAACAGATGGGAAACAAGAAGCAGAAGAAGAAGAAGAAGAAGAGGAAGAGGAAGAAGACCAAGAAAAGGAGCAAAAGCCTAAAGAAAAACAAGAGGTACAAGAAGAGGCAAAAAGGGCTAAATAGGGGAGAAAGAAGAGAAAGGCGAAATTGAAGAAGAGCATAGGAAAAGAAAATAGGGAAAATAAGGAAATAAGTAAAACGACGCCAGCAGCAGCAGAGGAGGAGGAGGAGAGCGGACAAGAGAAGCCAACAGAGAAGAAAACGAAGAAACGAAAGACCTAAGGGCAGAAGGAACAGACAGAATCCTTCGTTCTCCATCTTGCTTTTCTCTGCTGCTTTCTCGCTCGCTCGCCTTTTAAATAAATATATGTATACGTATATATCTTTCCCGCTTCTTGGTGTGTTTCTCTGGCAAACTGCCGCAGATCGGATGACGACGACGACGACCACAACAACAACGATGAAAACGACGACGACGACGACAACGACGCTTCATGGGACGTGATCGACAAGCGAATGAATGGAGCAAAGCGTTTTGCCGTGAGTTTGCTCAAACGACCGCCACCACCGTCACCGGTACAACCGCAACGTTTGCAGCCACAGCAGCAGCAGCAGCAAAAGTGGTGACGTGGCGTCTCAGCTTTTCCCATTAGGTTTTTCTTTCTTTCCTCGTTTACCGCCGCAAACGAGCCAAACTCGCTGAATTGGTAAATGGTGGTGCTTCAATTTGAGACAGCTGCATAAAGAGGGAAGAGAGAGAGAGAGAGAGTGGGACGTCATCAATTTCGTCGTCGTGATCGTTGTTCAACAAGAAAGGCAGCACACAGAATTAAATATGCTCAACGGGTTCAACTTTAATTCATTGAGCATAATAATAATGATGACAGTAATAATAATAATAACAATTAACTACAACAACTATAATGCAATCTGCTCGAAAGGACATAACTGAGAGAGGGCATAATAGAATAAACTAACTCATAGAACACATTTGTTATGTGTGTTTAGAAATCCACAACGCATATATATATATATATATATATACATTTTACACTCGTACTGTTGCAATGATACATTTGTGACGTAGTATACGGCCAGGCACATTGATGTAACACAAGTTTGTTATTATTATTATTATTATTATTATTATTATTATTATTATTATTATTATTATGCACTAACCGATGTTACATAGCAAAGCATCGTGCCGGTCTTGAATGTGGTTAGGGTTGTTGTGAAGGTCTCAGCTGTATACAAACCTCTAGTGCTACTGACGGCGGAAGAAAAGCAGTTGATATCTACAGGTCATCATACGCATAAAACGTTATTGAAGAGTTCGAGCTAACGTATCAGCAAGGGAATGCTGTAGATGCACATTCTATTGGCGACCTAGCGCCGTTTCACGTGTAACCGGCATTGTCTTTTTTCCGGTGTTGCAAAGTAGGCAGATAAGAAATGCCGCGTTCCCGATTCGGTAAAACCTTAAATAAGACTACCCTTGAATCGCTGGTGCAGTTCTGGGATGATATGTTTGGTCCAGCATCCCGGCTGACCTGGTTTACTTCTAGAGCACCTTTAATTATATCTTCCAGATAGTGTTTAGTCGCGCGCCTCCCCTCTGTCGAGGAAGGGTTCTTGTATCGAGTTCAGGGCGGTCCCAAGGTATTTGCCTAACGACAGCCTGAACCAAGATTTATGGCTCATGTTATTTTCTGCTAGCTCTGTTTGGCCTGGCTCTATAAGGCAGTACGCGTTCAGGGCTGGGTAATGCAACAACTATAATGCTGCCCGCGACCATCACAAGAGGACGCGGAGTTGTTACAATCGGATCTGTTTAAGATCAGCAAGCTCAGTTATATCAGCCTCTTCAGTTTCAGACCTAGACACAGCAACCTGCCTAACGTGGGCAACGCCTGTCAGACCCGAGTCTGATGATGAAGTTACATTAACTTGTATTGCTTGCTGGGTTCGTGACCAGGCTAACGAATGATGTCCATAGAAACTGGTCTGGTTTGTGATCGACTTCAATAAGCTCAACACGGCTTGCGTTACAACTGTGCACCAGACATACATCATCCATCGATGGACGTATGAAATTTGTCGGCACTCCGTGTACAAAAGGGTCGAGACAGAAACAAAGCCATTCCCTAAGGCCAGTAATAAATAAGAAGGCGGTCTGTCTACACGCCTGATGAGTGATGACGATACGTTGTATGTCTGATGCTTTGGCTCATTACAATTGCCTCATTCTGTCATTGTTTGATCTGCCTCAACCTAATGGCTTCGTTGCAACGGACGAACAACTCACATTGCGTTAATGCGTAAAAGATATATGTGGTCGTGTCGTTCTTTTTTTTATTGTTGTTGTTGTTTTTGTAGTTGTTGTTGTTTTTGTAGTTGTTGTTGGGTTGTTGTTGCTGTTCTTGTTGCTGTTGTTGTTATTGGTCTGATTGCTACTGCGGCTGCTGCTGTTGTTGTAACCTGTGTGTTTCTACGTGTTGTTTTGCCGCGTTATGGTCGCGTTTCAGGCATTGGGCATCACAACGTCGTTGCTGTGCATGGCGTGCATTCTTCGCAACTACATATCATTGCGGCGCAACATTAACTACGAGCTATTGCTCAAACCGACAGCATGAGCCGCCACATTCATTGTCACCTCTCAGCCTCACTCATACAGCCCCCGCTGAAGCCGAGGAAGTAGTGATCTGTCTGTCCGTCCGTCCACCCGCCCGCCAGTCCGTCCATGGGTCGATCTTCGGCGTTTACGGCAGCTTTGCTTGCTGGCCGAGGAACCTGAGAGGCAAGCAGTACGTCAGAAATTCGCCTTCTTAATTTCGGCGCCCTTCGTCAGCACTACATGTCGCCTGGAACGGCCACTCCCTAGCTTTCGTCCCAGCGCCACAACACTTAGAGACTTCGCGAAGTGTGAGTCCGTCACAGCAGTTGCTAGCTGCTCTCTTCTTGCCTCTCGCTGTTTGAATGTGTCTGTTTTTATCCCTTGTTCGTAGCCATTCCTCCCACGAGACAGACTGCCAGCCGGCCTACCAGCCAGTCATAACAACAAGAACAACAGCAGCAAGAGCAACAACAACAACAACAACACTAACAACAACAGCGAGAACTTTAATTGGATATATTTATTTCAACAGAGACATTATTAACAACAACAACAATAATAATGTTATCGACACAAACAACGAAAGCAGCAATAGCAACAAAAACAAGAGTAACAATAAAAACAACAACAACAACGACGACGACAAAGCCATGTGATCTACTTCGATTCAGAAACGGCAACGATAGGTGCGCTAAGGCAGTAGCAGTCACCGTAAAGCATCAGTAACAACCCCTGCGGCGTTTGTTCACCTCGGCAGTTGGCAAAGATACGCAATCGAGGGTTTAGCGGCTTCTGCAGCCCTGTTAAACGGCCTCACTACGTACACAGTGCGCTCACCGACACGCGAATGTTGTTAATGTTCTTGTTGTTTTCCTCGTTATTGTTGAATACATTTTACGCAAACAAGGAGACAACCAACCGCGGTAACAACGCCTACAATGACAACGATAATAACAACAACAACAAAAACAACAGCGGCGGTAGTTGCCCAGATGAAGTTGGTTAGCTGTACATATATGTATACACATACGAGTATACCGGAGAAAAGGGTGGCCCATGTTCGAAAGGGCTTTTAGCCGAACATAAGCTAGGCGAAAGTAAGAAGAAGAATAAGAAGGAAAGGAAAAGAAAAAAACAGAGGTTTGCGTAGCGCTGCTTTGCGTTTGAAGGACAACGAGGGATCTATGGAGATCACGTTCAGCGGACTCGGTGCTATCCGGCAGACGTGCGAGACTGCACCGCCCATGAGCGGCCCGGGGACGGCTGGTTATTCAAACGAACACATAAGACGACGACAAGCATAACGCTACCACCTACGGATGGCAGGCAGGCTGCCACCCAGCCAGGCCAGAGAAAAGACTGACAGGGGGTAAGGAGCGATGGGAACCCCCGGGGGTGGTGGTGGTCTTGGCGAGGCCAAGAAGAGAAGCCAGACCACGCTTCGGTGCGCGGGCGGCAAGAAAGTCCTGTAGCACAAGGGTGGGCTCGTAGACGGCCGATTGTCGATCCATTCGACGGCTTCCCAAGCCTACATATATGTATACAAAGGTGTCTATACGGAGAGGAGAAGACGGTCACAGAAGTATGGCCGGCCGCAACATAACGTCCATGATGGAGTACGTTACCAGCAGTCTACAACTACTAAGTGACGCTGCTGTGTCAGCTGTTCAGCTGTGGCGTAGGCCAAAACGTAGGAGCGATATGACTTTGACACGTGCAGATTGTTAAACAGACAGCTCTTTAATGCGATGTATATATATATATAAACGCCAACCATTACGACGATTACGTGGCATGCAAAGTATGCACATGTAACAAACATAGCTGGTGCGTTAATAAATTATGGCCTTCACACGTATATATATATATATATATATATGGTGCGACGCATGTTTGTGCATTTAATCCGCTCGGTGTGTTTATTGCATTTTTAGCTAGTATTGCTTTAGTATTAGTTCAACTAATGGCGTTTTTATTCAAGTCGTTCAATTCCAAGTCCTTACAGGTTGTGTTACAAGGGGGTGAGATTAAGCTAATTAAGGTCAAGCAAGGCTATCGGCGCTGCCGCTAGGTTAAAGAAACTTACAGCGATTTCTATCGACAGCCGGCGAAGAAGTTTTGCGACTTCATGGAATGCAAGCCATCCCTTACAGAAACCTTCTTTTTTGTGCCTGGTAAACTTCGCCCGGTGCACCGAGAATACTTCCGTGATATAGCATTGGTTGTAAGAACTTTCTCGACTTGATTTTTAGACGGAGTGTATTTCCTAGTCTGAAAATCTTCTCTTGCAGCAGAACTTCATCGCTTTTGTCCTATGCAAATTCTTCTCTAGGGAATTGTGGACGATATGCAGCTGCAATGTGGCAAGCCATTGAAGCGGACAAAAACTGCAGGTATTGAGTACGAGGTAATCTGCGCACATCAGCAAGTGTGCCTGCGGGTGCCGTATTGGTCAAATCGAACTCAGTTGGTCGCCCTAATACTATTGCTAATACCGCGAACAGGAGCAGGCGTAAGTTATCTCACACTAGTCTTCTGCGAATAGTGTATATAGATATACACTATTCTATACTAATGTATATATATATATATATATACAGGCACGTTTAGCCGAATGAGTCGCTAGCGTGTTAGCAGCGACGGTTCTCTTTAGCGGACGTCTGGCTGGCGGCGGCGCCAGGGACTCACTCGGCGTGCCCAGCGCCAGAGCCCCCAGCAGCAGCAGCAGCAGCAGGGTAATTCGTCTTAGCCCCGGGCCCGGGGAGAAGAAAGGCGCAGGCAGCATTGTGACACCCCAGCTTAGGGTGTCAGGCGGTCCCTGCGGCAACGTCTTTTGCGAGGCTAGAGCCTCTTTAGCTCGGAAGGAGATCCGTCTGCTAGACATGTGGGTGACGATAACAGCTGGACAGACGACGACGAAACGCACACGAAACGCACCGTAGGAGCGCAGAAGCGGCCCAGTAAACTAAGGTTGGCCGGCGCCGACACGGACCACACCAGGCCGGAGTTAAAGCCGGTAGCTAGCTAAGCCAAGGCGCGTAGATCTTGCAATCCGGGACAGTCATAGGGGCAACATCGGCAATACTCGCTACTACGTTACCATTTACACCATGCAAAGAGCTGGTCAAAGACGAGTTGGCAGGCGAGTCTACTACAAGGCAATGCAACGAGACGACATTCCGGAATGTCAAAAGCCTTGTAGGATAGGAGGAGAAGGAGGATAAATCCGGAACCGAATTCCTTATACCCGAACGAAAGAAAAAAGCGGTCGTTCTAATATAACCAGCAGTGTTAGTTTTAGTAGTAGTAGTAGTAGCAGCAGTATTCGTAGTAAGGAGTAGTGGTCCTCAGCATCAAATACGTGGCTGTATATCGGCAGTATGCCGTCATGTTGTAGATCGATTGTTCATCCATCAATAGCCAGAGCTCAGTAACGGGTGGCAGGCAGAAGGGAGTGGCACATCAGCGCCTGGGCAACTACTGGTATGAAATTGATCTGTTTTCTGCTCAGGAAGTATCGATAGGGTTTAAGTTAACGCCGCATGACATCGTGACAATGCCAGCTTTGTCTACCATCGGTCTTTTGTGTTCGTTGGACTTAGTGTTGTGCCAGGAGGGTCTGTGTTCGCAAAAGCGCAACTTTCAAGCCCTACTGTCACAGATAGACACGAGCCAGAAATAGAACCGAGCACCGCTGACTGCACAAGCTTCAAGTAACGAAAGCCGTTCATCCTCATATTACAACCACTCTTTCACGTTAGAGAAAAACATGGCTTTGTATATATATATATATATATATATATATATATATATATTCGCGTTTTCTTCTCTCAGCGCTTCATGAGTCTCTCCTGGCCCGGTAGAAGTGTGTTCGCCGACGTTTACCCTATTCCAGGCTCAGAACGGAGCCTGCGACTTCTCGCGCGTAACATGCGCCCGGCACGGCGTCAGCAGAGCGAAGCTTCAGGTATTTCAATTGTTATAGGTACTGATTATGGGTTTGGATTCAATATATCGCTCAATAGACAGATAGGTTTTATTGTTCTCATGAGCGGTTGGCATTTGTACAGAGGTTCAGAGCTCCTCAAAGCCATCAAAGGCTAGTATGGAGTGCTTATACTTCGTGTCTTTCTATCATTTTGGTATATTGTCATTATATTTATTATCGTGTTCGGATGATATTTGTGTAAAGTATCTACCTAGTATAGTTTGGCGTTTTGTTGAGTATGGTCAACGAACAATTTGCGCCCACATCGGAAGGAAGCTTGTTCCAATAGTTGGAACTGAAATTTGATATTGAGAAATTAGTTTGGTTACATGAAGTCGCAGACAAGCTAAGAAGTTTGTGTGTCTATGTAATCCCCTTGTACTCACGGTTGATGTCAAGTAGGAGACATTGAGCAGGTTAGGCTGAATTCCCATTAAGCTTTATTTGATATCAGTAGCGACATATATTTCTGTTTGCAAAGGGTAGGGCAGAATCGAAATTCCCACGTATTTATAATGCAATGAATCTTGTAGTGGGTATCCCATGATTTATCTATGGGAATTTTGTTTATGAACGACTCTAGGGTGTTTTAGGTTACAAATAAGCAACGTGAAGAAGGCTGATGCGTTACGGCGCCACTTTGAGAGTGTGTACAGGCGTCCAAGTCGCGGTAGCATTACAGCTGTTTGTCAGAAATCAGCCTGCATAAATGATTGTCTGTTCGCACCTGAAACTGGCCACACAAATTGCTGGTAAAAAAGCAACAGAGCAGTTGAACACCTGATGTACTTACGCCCTTACTTTTCCGTAAACTGGCCGATGCGATTGCAGAACTTCTATCGATTACTCACACGTAAGATTTGAACAGGGAACAGTCTCTACTTTCTCAAAGAATCGACTGAAACGGCCCGGAAGGAGCGTTCAACGCAACGCCGCATCTTACAGCGTAACACAACAGCGTTTTCACGTGAAACCAGCAGATTGCTCTGCACACCGTTTACTTTGATTATTGATGCGTGCATTGAAAGAGTTGACCACAGTTTACATTTAGGCAAAAGTGCTTCTCTCGGGATCAGATTCGACACGAATGGTATGGAGACGTCCGTTCCAAAGTGTGCTGTTCTCAAGAGCACTCCAGACAGCATAAATGATTGCTTAAATGGATAGGTCATTTCTGAGGTTACATTTTATAGGGTCTAAGAAGTAAGTTTTGACACGCACTTTGTGTGCACGTTGCTGCCACAGGTAATGCAGAAGCAAATATTTTTAACGTGTACAACTCGGGCTCCGTTCTATGACAAGCACATCTCTTGCAAAGGAGATGCAGAAAGTACAAACGAGCACAAAAGCCGCATCTTTGCACAATTTGCTTAGCACGTGAATGTGAGTTTTACTCACTTCATGGTCGTGAATTTGAACGTACGCTCCTTGACGCTCCTGGAGATTAAAATTATCGATATTCAGTATTTATCGCACCATAAAACTGGTAGTCAGTTCCGAAAATGTGCGCACACACAAATATGTGGTAGCGTGCAATATCATATTCTTCAGAAGCTATAAACACAATCCTCAATACTAAAACATTTCGGCTTCATACGCATGTGTCGGTGGCATTAATATTAAGTTATTCGGCAGATTTGCGAGCAATTATTTTGCATGGCTTTCATCCACCCTTGTGAAAGAAACCACGCCATCAGCAGCATGGCAACTTCTTAACTATTGTTTTAAATTTCTATCCTCTCTATAGGCTTGGTATAAATCAATAATCTGTAAACGGTACTTGGTTTACAGCTGTGAACGGTAATTTTTTACAGCTGTAAGGTGCCGTGTTCACTAGGTAGGCCGTACTTCTCGTAACATCTAATGACACCTCTCTCCAGATTATTTTTGTACGTTGCTAAGTAAGTACAGTGACTGAAGTGAGTGCGCTCATTGATTTAAAGCATTTGTCCTGCACAAGTCATGCATGGTGGCCCTGAATTAATCTCGACATTGCCGCGCGAAGGAGTAAAAATGTGCGCACCAGCGTAGATGTTCTGAACAGTTGGTATTTCGTAAAAAAGGTCGAATTGGCCGCATAGACAAACTCAACGCACCGAAATAGTTATTTTGGAAATCCGTCGGCTGTGAGCGTCTTGGTAGGCCGTGAAATCCGCGCTGCCGTCGAACGCTGACACGCACTTTTTGCTAATATTTAAATCAAAAGGTATTCTTGTAATAGAGCACACACGAAACGTACCCACACGGATGCCGTCGTATTGATGACTGACTAAAATTAAAAGAACTTAGAACGTAACAAACCTGCAGCTGACCTGTCGTTTTTTCGAGGGGGGCAAGAAATGCATTCAGGCACACCCCGTCTGATCGCAGCATTGGTTGCACCCACTAAAACACACATTATTTCATCTGGGCCATTGGCTCTTTTGATGGGCTTTTTTTTATTTGTGGTAGTAGTAGTAGTGTAAAAAGGGGGTAATGCGCGATCTCTTTTATTAAGACATCAGTGCTCCCTTTTTTGCCCGCTTATGATCAATTATAGTTCACTTCTTCATTCTCCAGTTCTGAATTGGAAACCACAAAACCAATTTGGGAGTAGCCGGTCTAGGTCTTAAATCCTCGACCTTCTGAATGCAAGGCAATGGCTTTGCCACTAAACCACCTTGCACAGTATTCTTTCGGTATTATTGTATGTACACTTTACGTGCTTTTTGGAAGAGTTATCTATTCATCAACTCTGCAGTTGCTTCCTTTGATGACCACGGTCGTTGCCAGTAATATTCTACATTTTTAATTAAGGTGGTCAAATGCTATCAGCTGCCTCTATTCTTAGTTGCCCTTGAAGCTTCCGCGCGTATCTTGGTAAAATCTCAGGTTTTAAGTATCATCCGGATGTCCTGTCCTACGGACTGCATCTTGAGAAATGGGCTGATTCTACAAACGACAGCCTTACTGTTGGGCCGCTGTATTATCTGGTATCGACATCTCCATCCGTCTCCGGTCTAAGAACGTCTGCAAAGGTTGTTCTGCTGTCAGGGCTTAGTCCTTTAACTCTGAGGATGATGTCACCTCTCCAATTAGTAATGACCGACCATATTTTAAAAAAGCTCAATGGCGTTTTCTCTAGCCCGACAGCTTCACCACTAGTGCGCTTGTTGTTGCAGCAGCCACCTCCGCGTCGAGCTCCTTCTCAGGTTTGGTTTCCTCTGGGCTCTCTAGCTCAAGCTGGGCGCTTTTTTATTAGATGGCAAATCCGCGTGCCCGTAGAGACTTTGAGCCACTGGAAATTGTTGACTTGACTTTTTTCAGAGCCTTTTGTAGTGGTGAGTGGTCTGATTTTGTGTCAAGAATAAATGCTGTCTGAAGTGAGACTCATGGTCTTGTACATAGACATGGGCCACTCTCCCTCAATCGAGTGTTGCCATTTCGGCTATTTATTCCGCCAGGTTTTGCCTTGATAATCACGATCTGTTCTTATTCCACTTTTTTCTTCGTCAGGTTTTGCATCGTGAGTCTTCTGTGAGTACGGTACCTAGTTCAGATTGTACCCCGTATCCCTCCGCGGCCTTTGTCTTCTACATTTGCGCTACCTTTGTAAGGCCTTGAATATGTGCTGCGTGCTCATCAACCTGTTGTCGGAGGATTGCTTTCTCCTCGTCCGTTTCCTTTTTGGGTTTCTTGAGTTACTGGCTTGTCTAGGCAGGCGATGGCTCTCTTAATGTCTATCTGCGTGATTGTTTGAAGTGTTTATCCTTTAGAGCCTTGAGGTGCTCTGTGATTGCATCTAGGGCCTCTACAGCCTTATCTTTCTCGTTCGAAGTGGGGTCCGTTTCCTCAAAGGTCTTCTACCCGGCCTTAGTCCTGCTGGCTGTGTTGGCTTGGCTACCCTCTTCCCCCTCGGCTCTTCTGGCGACGTCCATCAGTCTTTAACATGTCCCCTTTTACTTGTCGCAAAGCTGTGCACTCCGTCGACCGTGCTGCCATAGTCTACCTTTTGTCCTCGGTGCCAAAACAGCATCTGTCAGCATCTCAATCCGTAGCAGGTTTGCCTTTCGTGATCTCCGCGGCCTTATCGGCGGTCTCTGCCTGCTTAGGATGGATTTTAGGTTCTACAGGTACCCTAAACGGGTGGTCTACAATTGTTAACAAAAGCCGAATCCGAGCAACCGTTCTTAAATTATTCTAGAAACTAGACAGCTGGGTGATCGTTTTCTAGAGTTCCTTATATTTATATATTCGAAGGCTTCGTATGTGTGTCCGAGGGAACGACTATTGAGGCATTAAACCGAAGGAATTTGGTTATTCCTCCTTTCCGAGCAGCCGTTTTCGAGATACACTAGATTTTTAATTTCCATTCAGAGGGCACGGCAGGCTTTAGCGGCTGGATTGCTGCAGCTGTATTTCGCAGTCAATGCCAATGCTGCTTTAAAATAACGGACTTCTCCTCCTATCTTCACCTTGTCGTAGCGTCTGGCCAAGATGTTCGCGGTCATGCGTAGGGCTTTACGTGGTCTCCATACGGCTCTCCACGTGACTTGGGGGCAGTATAGGGCACTATGGAAGGAGACAACTGGCCTTTTTCTGTTCTGGTTAGATACAATTGGCGGTCCTTGGCATAGCCCGATCTAGGGCTAACCGGGAGTCTCTCGTGCACTTTTCACCAGATTACTCACTCTAGAAAGCGCAAAAAACTTTGCGTTTCCGTGAGCTCAAGACGAGTATATATATATATATATATAGTTTGTTTTTAAGTTAAGTCGCCTTCTCTATCGACGTAATACACACAAACATCACAACAATGCCGAGGTTCTTTTCTCGACAGATTAGTCTGAAGCGTGCGACCGTATAGGGTTTGTGAGATGTCGGCCACAATTTCACAAAAATCTGTGAACCCCTTCGTTAAGAGGAGGGACGCCTAGCACCCTGTCCACAACGTCTCACTGATGGTTATGCCGACTTCGCTGGCAGATGACAGCGGCACTGTAGATAGACACAAGACATACGCAAGGTTGGTGCTCGAGCAAAATACGTCACGGTCGCAGCTGGCGGCTCAGAAAGCTGAAGCACCTTTCATTATTAATGAGACCATTAGCTCCGTTATGTGCTGGACTGCTTGAGCGGCCGCACCACTAACCGCCGCATTAGTGCGATAAAGCAGCAGTCACAACATTAGCGACCACCATATGTCACACAGAAACAACAGCAACAACAACAACAGTAACAAGGATTGTAGACACAGACAACAAACAACAAACAGCGCTGCTGCAATTTGCTGGTGCTTGCTCAAATGTACCGTTTATGCAACTTTCAACCCTAAAAGAGCAGCAGCAGCTGCCGCAGCTGCCAGCCCAGCCCATTCGACTTTCTACATCTCTAAGCAAGCCAGTAGCAATTAGAGACAGGCAGACGTCCAAACAACTTGTTGTTTTTGTTGTTGTTGTTGTTGTTGCTGCTGTTGTTGCTGTTGTTGTTGCTGCTGTTGTTGTTCTTGTTGTTGTCGTCGTCGTCGTCGTCGTTGTTGTTGTTGTTGTTGTTGTTGTTGTTGTTGTTGTTGTTGTTGTGTTGTGTTGCTGCTGTTGTTGTTGTTGTTGCTGCTGTTGTTGTTGCTGTTGTTGTTGCTGTGTTGTTCTGTTGTTGTTGTGTCGTCGTCGTCGTCGTGTTGTTGTTGTTGTTGTTGTTGTGTTGTGTTGTTGGTGTTGTTGTTGTTGTTGTGTGCTGTTGTTGTGTGTTTGTTGTGTTTGTGTTGCTGTTGTTTAGTGTTGTTGTTGTTGTTTGTTCGTTGCTGTTTGCTGTTGTTACTGGTTGTTGCTGCTATTGCTGCTATGTGTTGTTGTTGTTGTTTTGTTGTTTTTGTTGTTGTTGTTGTTGTTGTGTTGTTGTTTGTTGTGTTGTGTGTTGTTGTGTTGTTGTTGTTGTTGTGTGTTGTTGTGTTGTTGTTGTGTGTTGTTGTTGTTGTGTTGTTGTGTTGTTGTGTTGTGTGTTGTTGTGTCTGTTGTGTTGTTGTTGTTGTGATTGTTGTGTTGTTGTTGTTGTGTTTGTTGTTGTTGTTGTTGTTGTTGTTGTGTGTTGTTTGTTGTTTTGTGTTGTTGTTGTTGTTGTGTTGTGTGTTGTTTGTGTTGTTGTGTTGTTGTGTTTTGTTGTTGTTGTTTTGTTGTTGTATTGTTGTTGTTGTTGTTGGTTTTTCCTTCCGCGCTACCTCTCGACACTCGTCAGGAGCAGGCGCGACGTGTTCATTCCCAGCCGGCCGGCTCATAGTACCGGGTTTGTTGTGCAGTCCGCGGTGCGGGTACCACATGTGTCGTCGCTATAGAGGAGGCTGTCGAGGGGATGGAGGCAATGGAGCGGGGCGACGCCGCGTGAACGTGGCCGATTCATTATGCACCATCACCACATACAGAGCACCATCACAATCGCGGATTACTACTAGTTCGTCTCTACTCTCTCTCTTTCTTTAGTTAACGAACGAAAGGAGGAAAGAACGGACACGAACAAACGAAACCCGACAGCCTACTTATGTGTTCGCAGGTGTACGTATGCAGGGAGGGTGCGAAGGGAAATGTGCGGGCAAAATGAGTGTCCATAGACAGAGAGGCAGGCAGGCTGGCTGACGGACTGGAAACTCGTTTTGGGCTAGGCGGCGTTGAGAGCGCTAGCAAACGCGGATACGTGCCGGACTACGCATACAAACAAGCACACCGTAACCCGTGCGGTCAGCTGTTTGTTGTATCTAAGCGCGGTGGCTCGTGACAACGAAGAACGATGTCTTCTTCCTTAAGGTGCTAAATATAATAGTAGTAGTAGTAGTCGTAGTACTAGTTGTAGCGTCGAGCCCGGTGGCGTAGTGGATTAAGTCTCCGCCTCGCAACCGGAGGAGACACATAGGTGCGCGGGTTCGAACCCCACCGCTGCACATTTGTATTTATGGGGGTCCGTCTATAAAGCAATGTGAAAAACAGTTCCGTGGACGTTAAATCTTGGCTGAGGGTCAGCCCGAAAACTTTACTTTACTAGTACTAGTTGTAGCAGCAGCAACAGTAGCAACACCAACACTATCAACACCATAATCATCGTCGTCGTCGTGATCAAGTTTTAATGCGGCAATGTGGATGAGATCGAGCAAGATGGCTTAGTGGCAAAGCCTGTGCCTTGCATTCGGGAGGACTGGGTTCGAGAGTCAGACCGGCCACTCTTAAATTGGTTTGCATGGTTTACCATTTAGACAAGGTAAATGCCGGAGTGGATTAAAAATTAGCCTTGACATAAAAAAAAACCGTACACGGACAATATTAGCCTTACGGATAAAATCGAGAACAAAAATCACGCTGCTGATGTGTGTCTTGAACGTACGAGTCCGTCTTTGCTCGTCTCTAGTTTTTCCTTCGCCCCAGCTCTCTCTCTCCGTTTTTGCTCTCTCTCTCTCTCTTTTCCTCTCCATCTGCACTGAAAAGTCTACCTGCACAAATGAATAGATGCATAGTTGATCGACTGAGAAACGCAGTACACGTATGTAGACGGCTATGCAAAGTAGCCAGCTGGATAAGTCATTGGGCGGCTGACTTAACGGCCAGCAGCCTTGCCTGACTGGCGGATGCGTGCCTCTCTCTCTCTCTCGATATACAATATATATATATATATATATATATATACAGGGTGTTCCTATTTGTGTGTCCAAAACGCTAGAGTATGGTCAAACTCGGTGAGAAAATCATTTTTACCAATGGGTGGAAGCCGGGAAAACGTTTTGTTTAGGAGTGAGGATGAAATTTATAAAAGCAGTTATTCTGTCTTTTTTCTCCTACATAGTTGTGCAAAATCTACGTTTGCGGGAGAACTAGTCAACGCACAAAGGAACCGATCATACCGGCGTGTTTGGCGGAAAACACTGCACAATAAAGTATACATTACTAGCTTGCGTAGCAAAAAGCGAATAGCCAGATTAAGGAAAGTCATAAAAAGTCAAAATGTAACGTTAACACTTTTTTGTGCAACATCGTACATTTTTTCATTACGACCAAAAATGCACGTCCAGAAGACTACTCTCAGGCAATAGCAGATTTAATGCCCACTACATTCGTACCAAAGTGATGGTGCTGCGTTACGTATTTGCCAAGTGACTAAGCTTTTTCGACAGTCATAGTTGTTATGTTTCACGTTGAAGTTTTCACGTTCAGAACCGTAGCATTTTGCCAAGACGTTTCCGCCCCCTCTTTCCATTAGAAAAAATTATTGTCTTGCTGAGTTCTACCAAACCTCAAAATACGTACCTAACTTTCTCATACACCCTATGCAAGTATGCATGCCTTCGCTTTCGATATGACTGTCGAAAAGGCTTAGTTACTTGGCAATTACGTAACGCAGCACCATCACTTTGGTAAGAATGTAGTGGGCATTAAATTTGCTATTGCCTGAGAGTAGTCTTTTGGACGTACATTTTCGGTCGTAATGGAAAAAATTACGATGTTGCACAAAAAAGCGTTAACGTAACATTTTGACTTTTTATGACTTTCCTTAATCTGGCTATTCGCTTTTTGCTGCGCAAGCTAGTAATGTATACTTTATTGTGCAGAATTTTCCGCCAAACACGCCGGTATGATGGGTTCCTTTGTGCGTTGACTGGTTCTCCCGCAAACGTAGATTTTGCACAACTATGTAGAAGAAAAAAGGCAGAATAACTGCTTTTATAAATTTCATCCTCACTCCTAAACAAAGCGTTTTCCCGGCTTCCACCCATTGGCAAAAATGATTTTCTCACCGAGTTTGACCATACCCTAGCGTTTTGGACACACAAATAGGAACACCCTGTATATTGATTGATTGATTGATTGATTGATTTATTATTCGCTTGGCATGCATACCTAAATACACATGTCACCCTTTTTTATCAGGGGCGCTTAGAGCGGCAGCATATATGTTACCTATGCATCTGAATAATCAATGTGCACTTCCATACCTACTGAGGATTTGCTTTCCATTGGGACAGCCTCTTCTTTGTAATATCGACCAGGTCCTTTCTAACGTTTGGTCCTAGAGCTAGGGCATCCGACAGCTCTATATCTCTGCTTCCCCCTAGGGCTGTACATTCTTTAACAATATGCTCAATTGACTCATTCCCTAGCCCACATGCTCGACATTCTGTACTTTGTCCCTCCATATATTTAGCTCTTTGTATCCTTGTATCCAACATCCCTGCCCTGGCATCTGCCAATATTCCGATTTGTACCGTACCAATTATATCCCTTTAAACCCGGCGGCACTTCCGTTACTATCATGATATCCACAGACCTTATTGTTAGTAATTTATATAATTCTTCCCATTTCCTCTTCGCCTCCCCCCTCTCATATTTAGCATGGCAACCCGCTCAAAAGGAACATTACTCCTAGGCTTTCCTTTTGCCCTGCTTCCTCTTTTGCATCTTAGGCCTACCTTCAT
The DNA here is from genome assembly GCA_003439945.1 of Dermanyssus gallinae. Lineage (NCBI taxonomy): Eukaryota > Metazoa > Arthropoda > Arachnida > Mesostigmata > Dermanyssidae > Dermanyssus > Dermanyssus gallinae. Next base: position 31,086 of record QVRM01004920.1, on the reverse strand, counting down.
CTCCTTCCCTCGATGCCACTGATGGCCAATCGTCTGATCACTTCCAACGCCCCCTTGATCTCCGCTGCTCCTATGTGTTCCCCCTCCCTCGAGAAAGAGCTCCCGTTGTCCCGTTTCCCCCTGTACCTGTTGTCCCACTCTTCCCTGTATCCATGCTGTCCCCTCATCTCTCTTATGTCCCTGTATCTGTTGTCCCATCCTGTGTGTCTGTAGCGTACCGTTTGCCCCTCGTTTAAATGCCCATACCGCGTGCCGGAAAAATTTGTGTTTGGGACTCGCATTTCCGGTGCGCTGTGCTGATTTTGTTGATTCCACGTCTGCATCCCCCTAACGTGCTCTGTTGCCCTATATCCTACTTGGGCATTGACTACTTTAATTATAGTAGGCCTGACTTTGTGCCAATCGCACGCTCTTTTGCCAATTGGCCGTGCCGCTAGTACCGCACCTACCTCCCCGTAGTGCACTCCATCAAAGGCCATGGCCCTTGGATTGTCTTGAATGTATTCAAGAGACAAGTATTCGTAATTCGCTGCTCTGACCAACTGCATTATTTTTCTATTGACTGCCCTGCACGTACCCCGATAGTCCCGCCCTTCTTTAGTATCCACGACCATTGGAAGCGAACACACTGTCAGTACTACGTTACTCCGTTTGCAAAATTCTATCAGGTTTTGTATGTGTGTGCTTATCTCATTCACAGCACCTTCTATATCCCGAGCCTGAAACACATCTACCAGTCCCCCATGAAACACTAGCCTATGTTCCACATTATTGAACATTTGAATATATTGCTTTGTTGCTGCCACAATATCCCTTACTCCTCGGCCCCTCATAGTGATAAAATAAACCCCTCCTGTATTAATAGCCACCTGATTAACCTGTTTCTCTATTCTACCTACATTTGAATCTCCAGCAACTACCACCCGCTTTCCTATTGATTTGTTAACTACCGCCTCCTCTGGTCGATCAGGTAAACTTATCCGATTTAACTGCTGCTCTTGTTGTTGTTGCGGTGGATGTCGCTGTTGCGGTTGCTGCCGTTGCTGCTGCTGCTGCTGTGTTTCGACCGCTCTCCTCTCTCCTTCCTCTCGATGACTAGACTCTATCTCTCTCTTCTCCATTTGTGGGCGCGCCTCTCCTCTGGCGATCTCGTTTCGGCTGCTCTGTTGTTGTCGTCTCCTGCATCCTTTCGCCTCCGTCGCATCTTCCTCTTCGTCTTGTCTTTCTTCTTCCTTTTCGTCACTGTGGCTTAAGTCTAACACCACTGTCTCCTCTTCAACAGCTCGCCTCTCGTCTTCCTCCTTTTTTCTCCGGATCCATTTCTCCACATCTTCGACATTTGCCGCTACCGTTGACGTTGCTTCCTCAACAGCAGCTAGCCTTTCTCTTAGCTCATCAACTAGTTCGTTGTTATCACCACCATGCCGCTGTTTTTTATTATCATTCACCTTTTGCTTGATTTCTTCGATCATTGCGGCTAATTCCTGCTGTATGATTAATGCGCGCCTCTCCTTCTCCTCAACTTGAGCCTCTCTCTCTTCCATTCTTGTTAGCCTCTGCTGGACATCTGTAATAATGCTCTGCCAGCGATCCTGCATAGCTTGTGCTGTATCGCACCATGTCTTAGCGCTTTTCTTTGCCAACTCCATTTCCGCTGTCATTCGTGTATTCATCTCACAGGCGGCGCAGCCTGTATATGGAGGGCTGCGCTCAGCCACCTTTCTTTTTTCTAATACACCTCCACAATTGCATACTGACAATGAGCTGGCCGGCACGTATCTTAAGCCGCCGCTGCGCGTGTAGCCTGGGAGATTCATAGTTGAATCCATTGGGCTGGGTGTCGTGGACCCTATCCCACCAGGCGATGATCCAGCATCACTTGCCATATTGAAATTGGCTCACTCACCTAAATACACCTACACACTGTCTTAACTCACTTAACCTGAGCAGCCGTTAGAATTTGAATCTGTATGCGCAACGGACCGCTCGGAGACTCTCGACTGCTGCGTGGGTGGTTTCGTTTTGCTTCGTTCCGCTGTAACGGACTCAACCAAACTTTACTGCGGTCTGTCTCCTGACCCCCTTGTCGTACTACCACACACAATACACCGAAATGATCACTGAACTTCACGCATTACTATGGTATGCCACTCTCTGTGTTTTTCCTCCTGCGTTCACACAAGCAAGCGTAACCTGTCGGAGCTCCGTACACACACGCCCGTTCACCTTGGCGCCAAATCACTCTATATATATATATTCATTTTCATTTCCGCCCTAGGTATTTTTTTCTGGATATGATTAAAGCGCTCTATCAGGTTGGCTTAGAACAGTTAAGTTGCATTGTTGAAATTGACTTCGAATGGCGAAGGAGCCATTGCAGTCATATCGAACAATCATCTTCATTAAGAGGTTTTGAACATCTAGACTGCACGTCCTCAACCTTGTTCCTTGTATGTCTTTAGCGGGGCTTCCACGACACTTGAAGGCGGAGTGTCCGTTAATTGTGCTCTCGGAACTACTCCGATCCGGTGAGGAACTTCGTCAAGTTCCTCACTAGAGCGTCAAGCGCCTGTCAAAATCCAAAGAGAAAATTGCAGATTGTTCTAGTTGCACAAGCAACTTTGTCATCGTCTGAAAGTCCAAACGAAACGAACGGCGGCAATCGCGAGCAGCTTCAGTGCCATGAGATTGCGCAGAAACGTCGTAGACCGCAGGAAAACGCTGACATTAGATTGCTTGCATAGTCAACGATGACCAGATACCCTACCTGCCGGAAAAGTGGGCTGGCAGCGTACATTGCACTCTCTACGGACAGCGGACGAACCAGGGAGTGCATTAAACAAACCCGCGGATATTTATAAATTATTCATTGACAGCCCATATCTAAAGTTTTGAGTTTGTGCGTTCGGGTCGCCGTTTATATATATATATATATATATATATATATATATATAAATACAGCAACGCTGTGCCCTATATACAGCTGAGGAACGCATATAAATATATATATATATATATACAGCAACGCTGTGCCCTATATATAGCTGAGAGACGCACACTGTCGATTGTATTACGATACTCCCCTACCGGGCGTGCTCCTTGGTGCTACTGTGCCAATATGTAACTGCACTTTTACGGGTCATCCTGACAATTGCGACGGCTGACGATTTCTAGACGTCGAGCGCTCTTACCCCTGTCACTGCGACTCCGCGGCTTTGCGTCGCCACTCTCCCAAGAACTGGTCAAGTGGCTCCGTCACAGGCATACGCAGCTTAAGCCAAAGCATGTACGCCATCGGCGCACAGTCCAACAATACATACATGAAGCGGCTTCTCGCCCTGATTGGAAGGCAGCGTACATTTCATGTACAGAGTGAAACACTTTTCAAGCAAACTAAAATTCGCTTGCTACAGGTGTTGCCACAGTCTGTCTAAGCTATACGCCAACCTTAGCAGAGTCTTCGGCATAAACAAGCGTACTGTCGCCGTACATTTCCGACCGCTTCGTGGAGAGTTGCTAGGGCCAAGTTAACACTGTCCTCGGTGTGTGCCGTGGATGACGTTCCCTTATTGTGAATTCGAGGATTCAAGTATGGGAAAGAGTTCACATACTCTAATGGCCTCCCACAGCAACGAGTAACGTCGTTTGCCTCTAAACGTCCTCCGCGACGAAACATTGCCGCCTTGATCGTATGTGGGTTTATCTTTAGCCCTTTCTTATTTTACGTGAGTTTATAAATATTATTATTATTATTTTTTTTTTTATTATTATTATTATTATTATTATTATTATTATTAATATTATTATTATTATTTTATTATTATTATTATTTATTCAATATTTAGGTGTTTCCCTACAATTGTGGGATCTAAACGTGTACCCGCCTAGGCTCACCCCCGCTCCTCAATCCATGGAGCCGATGACAGCGGCAGCGTTTCCCCTACACACTGCGAGCGAGAGTTGCTGACGTAGAAACTCACCCTCGCGCTGGTCACCCGTGTTAGCACTTATTTTGATACCTAGGTCTTTGAGGAAGATACTTGTGTTTTTGCTGATTGGACCCATCGTTTCCATGGCGACGGGTACGAAGTGGTATATTTTCTCTAGGTCAGAGTATTTGCGCTTTTTTGCGATCTCAGCATGTTCGGCAACCCACCCTGACCGGGTAGCGCTATGCATCAAGTATGACGGAGCCACTGTACATGATACCGTGGCATCCCAAACTAGATATTTGCCCTTAGACCATGGCGGAATGGATTATTATTATTATTATTATTATTATTATTATTATTATTATTATTATTATTATTATTATTATGACTTGGCTATTGGAAGCTGTAGAGAGGAAACGATCACCTAGCGTAATCTTCTGCTAGCCAACCCTAACATCATGTGAGTGCAACTATGCCTTGACTCCCTCCCTGACGGCAAATCTTGAGGTGCCGGCCTTCACGGCCGTAGTGCCAAGTAGAGTCACATCTAGGCAGCAGATGCTGAAAGGCTTCAGCCCGGTGCAAAACCTCAAACAAAAACAGTACATTTCAGATACTCCTCTGGGCCTCCGAGGGCGCGTCTGCCTCTCATAGCCCAAACTTTCCTCTCTCTTGGTGCCTCCAGGGAGCGCAGAGGAGAGATAGATAGAGGGCGAGGGAGAGAGAGAGAAGTATCCCATCTCGCCTGGTGTTCGTCCCAACCTAGCCTCCCGGCCCCCACGTTTCTCTGTGCTAGTTCGTCAGGCGCTGTCATCCACGCGCGATCATGGCATTTTGTGTGCTACCCACCTATTTCCTCGACGGTGGTATCGTTCACGGTCTGGCATTACCATACACTCTGCCGCTAACGATGATCATTTCAGCTAAAATGGATCGACCCCTTTGTTTTTTTTTCCGCTCCTCCGAGCCCTTGCCTGTGCTGAGTTTGACCGACCGACAAAATCGGCATGTGTTGGCTAGTGACGTTCGACACCGTATCGAGACCCGGCGTTGACTGTCATCTTCGTAGTCGCCCGTAGTCGTCGCCGACCCCACTTTCATTTGGATTTCGTTTTTCCTCATTCTACATGCCTAAACAACAGTGAGCAAACTCATCGGTGTGACAACGAACACGCTTGCAAGCTTTGCAGGTGTACTTCTAGCTTGCGTGCCACATGAAGATAAAGACATATATATATATATATATATATATATATATATATATATATATATATATATCGAAAGACAGCAATAAAGAGATACATGCATGCTCTGCAAAACAAACTGGGGGACCAAACGGTACTAAACGTGAATGGATGGCTCAAAGGGCCTGGTGTGCTGACGACAAATACCACAATAAGGGAAGGGGCAGCTCATTACCAACAGTAAAAGCTTACGGGTCGTTCGTCCAAGTAGAGACAGTTTAAATGGCTTGATATAACGATCTTGTTTATGGCCTATCGACCATCAAGTTCACACGTTCTGCGTTGTTATGGATCGACTTCACCTAACGACGACAGAGACTTGGAATGGCAAAATAATTCAGCACATTATGCTGAGTTTGTCGAGCTCGAAGCACCTATGTATAGATTAGGTTCTCATAAACGCAGTATGTAAATAGATACATAATTATACATGCATACTTATATACATTTATAGCGGTAAGCAAATAGCAATGAAAATAAAAATGTGCAGTTAAAGTTACGTACGAATTTCTGGCACAGGTACTAGCTTTCCGTCTTCGTAGCTAGTTACGTAGCATGGTTTTCCGAGGTAAGCTTGTGCATAGTGCTCGATTAAGAAGCGCCACCAAATGTTTTGGATATCGAGACTAAAAAGACTTATTTGAGAGCCTATGTACTATTTAGTCTGTGGCTGGATTAGGATTAGGCTCATTAGAAGCCACGTGCAGAGTGCTAAGAGCTCACGCCGCCAAAGGCCGTGGTGAACGGCGGTTCCTACCGCGTTTTTGTTCATATGATTAGTGCTAGTAATGTTATTGAAACCAACAAGTCGCAAGCTTCTTGTCAAACTCAGCAACAAGCTGCCATTTTTGTTTTGCGCTAGCTTTAGGACCATAGTTTATTGGGCGTGGCGGACCGTTGTAAAGACGCACGTCCGATATAGGTTATATAAGCTGGAGTTGCAATTTGGTGTCAGCGGGTGACGCTATTGTTACGCATTAATGTGGGCGTCGGCGTTCGCATATGCGCCCTGCTTCCTTTAAGCAGTTTCAGAGCTGCAGACAAGCTATCCGAAACTGCAGCGTCATTAGATGCAAGTCTGCATGTCACACAAGGACCCGCCGTGACGCTCTTTTAGCAGCACTTCCTCTATGTTCCACACACCGCCCTGTCGAGAGTATTAGCAGCCTTATTAGCCTAGAACGTGCGTTTTTGCTCCAGTATAGCTTAGATAGAATTAATTAGCGTAGATTTTGACGTTACGACGGCATCAAACCACTCGCATGTTCTCTCAGCGTACCCTAACCAAATACTCTGCAGTTACGGCGCGTACGCTTCGACGTCACCTGATTGATTGATTGATTGATGCCCGAAAAAACTGGACGCCCATACCGTAATCAGGCTTCGCAGACTATGTGCGGCGTGTATGCATGGTCTTGCCATATATAAATGCGCTCTAGCCGAACAGCAAATGCGATCATAATACAGACTACAATTACAGATTCAGAAGGGCAGATCTCAAAATCCGTCTTAAGTTTTTTGACGAGCGTTTAAATTGACGTTTTGTGTGACGAAGCGACCTCTCCCCTAAGGCTTTCCTTCAGCATTGGGTGTGCATCAGCAGTAAGGTGCTTGGATCAAGATTAAAAATGCTAATGCTATATTATATAAGCTTAAGACTAGCCTTAATATTTGGGGGGGGGGGATAAGTATACACGCATAAATATACTCGGCGGTTATGTGTGATAAGGTCAAAGACCAAGTGCCCACTATGAACATAGTGAACCCTCAACAAATAGCAAGACATTTTCAGTAAACGTGGCTATCATCTTTTAGTCTACTGACGACCCATCAGACCGCTAGTATCTTCCTGCTTTCTCTTCTCCGCTCTTATAACGATTTCCACAAAGTGTGCCCCGGCATCCTAATTTGTTCTCAAGTAGAGTATGGCTGAAATGGTAATTATTTTGGGTTATACTCCTAGGCGGGATCAAGCCATTTGCTTTTGATCTCTGGGAGGGCCCGACATCTCTATGACTAGTATTGCTAGTGTCCTGGTTAACTGTTCCCTGTTCCCACTAGAGCTTAGCTCTCGACATATCAGAGCCGTACAGACTCCAACCCGCGGACGATATCTAAGTAACAGGAAGCCTTATTTGTTGTAGGTACCACAACTTGCCGTGCACTTTGCCCACCGTGCTAACGCGGGTTCACGTAGGATACCTGCGATCTTCTTGTACTCCTTGCTCGACTATTAAGAGCTGTAATTACGCTACTATTCCTTTCCACTCTACAATGTTTAGGAATACCTGCCAATCGACATTATAGCAATTCATTTTGCTAATGGCCTGAAATATTTATCTTCCTTCGCGGAATACATGCTAGTTGTCTGAGAACGCCATTTCGTTTTCCCAAATGCAATATGAAGTCTACTGGCAAACATAAACCTTACTAGTTTGGAATTTGCATTAGGATGGTGGATTGGCTTATATGCTAAAGTAAAGCCTGGCCTTTTTTCCGGCTCTAGGACGAGTGTCAGGCGCTTTTCTGTTTCATCTTTAGCAATACGAAATATTGATCTATTTGATCATCCGGCATGTTGACTACATCACAGTTAGACGATCTTTCTCCAGATGGACTCCTTCACTCTTCCTCGTCTTTCTCACTTGAGTAGTTGCCGTTGCGCGTCTGCCGATTTGTGGCGTTCCTGTATCGTATTGCTAAACTGGATGCAGGCGCGAGATACATTTTCGAAACGCACTGTTTCCCCTTTTTCTAGGGTGCCGAGTCACTCTGATTTTGGGTGATTATTTTGCACCGAAGTCTCTGTTTCCGGTATCATCCCGAATTTTAAATACGGCCACCTTTTTAGATTGAACGTTGTTTACTCGGGTTGGAGCCTAGAATTCATGATTTGGGAATTGGAAATTAGAGCTGACGATTAGCTACGAGTTTTTGAGCGACCGCGACCCTTACTTTTATTTCTTCAGGATGCAAGCATGGACATTTTGCGCTTCCTATATAGAGGCATCGTTGAATCCTTTTGAGCAATGACGAGCTCTGTTTTTATTGTTTGCATACGCCTGTACAACCCCACCGCCCCTTTTGGTTCTTCTTCCTGATCTTATCGCGACTGATTTGCATATTTTTATAACAAGATTCATTGTCTCATTTGTTCAAAGGTAAGATGTTCACAAAATCAAAACGTGCAGTCTCCGATGCTTGTATTGGGACCCACTGCGAGTTTGTCTGACCGGAAAACAATATATAAATCGAGCTTGTTTCCCGCGCCACGACTGCATTGATTGTTTTTTTGTAATTCTATTTTGTTACCTGCTTTATAATACAGATCCTAAGCACATCGAAGAACTAGAAAAACTTCTTTTACTTTCGCTCTGAGTGTCCGGTATTGGAGATAGGCGCGCCACCAAACAGCTCTTCTACGCCGCAATACAAACGCTGACATTTTGTCTAGTAGTATGTTATCGTCCACTGGGTCAAAAGCTCGCGAGAAATCGACGTACACTCTATGGGTTGATTACCCATTGTTACGCGCTAGCAGTCAGCCGTGAGCAACCTTAATCGAGATAGTGCTCTTCTAGTTTTCCGAGAGGCTCCGTAATATGCGGTTCATAACGGCCTTTCCCATAACAAGGCAATGGGTTTGTAACTACTTGGTCAGGATTTTGATGCCTTTTGGTGGCAATGGATAGCCCAATATATACGGTGGTTCCGTATTATCAAACGACCAAGCAAAAGGTATGGCTAGCGACTTTGGCAGCACGTCGGCGATAACCTTTTCTGCGCAGTCGGAACCGTAATCGGCGCCGCTGGCGTGGGCCGCCAATGGCAGAGGCACAAATAGCGCCATCACGCGCATCTCCTTGAAGACCACGTTGTGATGGCGTTTGGTCTCAAGTCATGTGGCGCTTGAGACAAGCACACTAGTAGATATTTAACTTAAACTGACAAAAAAAAAGCATGGAAAGAAGCTATTCGAGGCTACAGTAGAGCCAAGATCTACCGCGTCACTCTTACAGAGGGTGTCGTCGGAACTACAACGACGTTGCCTACAGAGAGGTGACGCACGCTAGAAATGATGCCGAGTGATTACCAACACACAAACGATAAACATACAAACAACATCGTATAAAAATTGTATAAAAACGTATCATACCTGTAAACGAAGTTTCTAAAAAAATATATATATATATTGTTGAAAAACAACTACTATCATTATCATACTGCAGGACTGCAGTCAGGAACGTGGCTTCGACTGTCGACCCTCAGAACGGTGGCGTTTGAACGACGATAATGGTATCGGAATGGTCTTGATGGCGGCCTCCATCTATGTCAGTGTCGTTCGCCAATGCAACGCCGCGAGACCCGCTCCTGTGCTCCCTACAGAAGCTTTTCGTGCATAGCCAGTTTCCTTCCTGGCTGATTCATTCATTCACGTTTGATCAGCAGCTATAGCAGTCAGATCTCGTTGCCGAAACATAATTGTGCCATATCCCACAGTCGGATGCACTCTCTAGTATTGCCCCATCTTTTTATCTCGTCTTCTTCTTCTTTTTCTTCTGCTATTTCATGCATATAATTATTTATCTTGCTCTATCACACTTAATTAATTTAAAGCATTCTCCTCTTCGCCGCCACATACGTATGTGTGTGTGGCGGCAGGTGGTGCCGTATCACAAGAAGGGTGCTCGCCGGATGTCGCTCAAGTCTGACACCAGTTTAATTAGATTCTCTACATTTTTTATTCAGACGGATTCATTTAGGCCAAGACAGCCCCACCATGCGAGCCCAGAGCTGCGTTTCTGTACGTCGCTGACAGGAGTCTGTATACACACGTGGAGATAGCGTCTCTTGCCGTAACATCCTGAGCAACGCGGCTTGACTACGGAGACTGTCGGGTATATATGACTATAACGGTTGTGATGTATACGTGTATGTATGTATATATATATATATATATATATATATATATGTATATATATATATATATATATATATATATATATATATATATATATATATATATATATATACATATATATATGTATGTATATATATATATATATATATATATATATATATATATATATATATATACATATATCTGTACGACGTACAGAATTCGTTATAATACGTACAACCGGGTAAACGGAGAGCTTTGTAAGATGTGTTCATTAAGATACTTGTGCTTTGTTTGCGATTTTGTTTTCAAATTGGCAGGCCGTGTTACTTATTTCAGCCAAAAAGTGAGCTTAAGATGAACGTATATTAAACAGTATGCAATGCAATTTGCCATTTATATTTTAAACAGAATCGTATTGTGCCAGTTTTGAAGTTCAGTAGACCCATTGTGTATTGTCGCTCTCCTAATTACAAACGGTAACTGTAATAAACGGCACGACATTCCGACAGTTATATTTCAGAGTGCCCCGGTAACGTGGTGCATACGCCTTGCGGCCGGAGGAGACACGTAGGTGCACGAGTTCGATCCTATCGTTGCACATTTGTATTTATGGGGATCCGTCTTACGACGTAATGCAAAATCGTGGACGTGGAATAGCTCAGTCTTCACTCAGTGGAGGTGCAAGTTTAATATTGCACTCGTGTCTGTTCCTTTTGATGAGATTAAATTGCGACAACTGCATTGCGAACCTCCTGTGAGCTGTGATCGGACATCGGGCATTTTTTTAACTTTTTTCAAAAGCCTGAAGGGTCCGTGCAAAAGATGTTGTTGGTTTGTACAAAGGCAAACGTCCCGCTCTCCTTCGACTTAGTTCCCACCGACATCAGTGCATTCATTTAGATGTATGTGATTCAGCAATTACGGACAGACCCTTAACGCTTGTTAGTTTCTGTCTTTAAGTTCATTCGGAGCGGAATTGAATAAGGGCCTTTTTCGCGTGTGCAAAACGTGTGTTCACCAGACATTATTATTATTATTATTATTATTATTATTATTATTATTATTATTATTAATATTATTATTCTCACTGCGGAACATTCAAGTCAAGTCAAGTCAAAAGCACCTTTAGTCAAGGGTCATATATGCCTAAGTATACATTGTTTTTAACAAAATATTTAACCTCTGAAAATAATTAGAACATACATCAGGTCTGTTGACTTCGCAGACTTCGTGGAACTCTCCACGAGAAGAATTCAAATACAATGTGCGCAAAGGAGTCCACTAAAAAGGAAAGCTGACTGTACCACTTTGGCTTCCGAGTCCTTTAGAATGTCCGGCGTCTGGTAAGCCACGTAAGCAGAGACTTTGTCAAGATGGAGGAACTACCGCCCGAAGCCCCCCTGGAAATACCACCTGGTAATCTTACAAAATACGTTGTTAGGCACTTAGTCGTACATAAATTAGGGCTTAACGTATAGTCCATTCTGACTTCGAGAATCACTCGAGTAGCTCACTCCTTGTCATAAAATTGGCAACAGTCTACATCCAACCCTTAGCGTTTTTGTCGCAAAAACCGTTACAAAAAAACACCGCGGGACTTTTATCTGCGTATTAGCTAGGCTTGTCTTTTAGATCAGCGCGGTATCAATGTTTAGCGTACAAACAATATGTGCTATTTAACTTCACTAAAGCTACTTTAAACTAGTCGCCCCATAGAAACTTGTCGTTTCATAATTGGTTTTGCTTACATTTTCGAAAATTAGACTGCCGCGGGCGAAAAAGCTCATCGTTTGTCTAATGGCTTAGGTTGTTCCGGCCATCCACTGTGCAAAGCTTAATGTTCTTTCGCTAGCACAACCGACGCCAAGACTGGTTTTTGAAGAACATTTTCTCACGAAACACGACCAATTGTGCTAGGCGGGCATACTCAGCGTAAGAATGTTTTTATTATATTCGCCACTGAAACCACTACAGCGAAGCTGCCGTCGTCCTATTGAGCTGTTAACTGTGATCCCTAGGATTGCCTTGTTTGTAGAGCTCCTATCAAGGTCTCACGCAGAGATCACCGCAATCGCATTGCGGCACTGCCCGCCACTTACGTTGCTTCGATTGTCATTTCGCAATTTTTGTCTGCAGATTTTCTGAATCGTTTTTTGCCGAAGAGAGAAGATGCTAGTTCATTTATGAGATGCGTCGATTCTTCTTTTTTTTCCACCGTTTTTGTTGTAGCACTGCTAAGTTTATCTACGCCTTTATTTCAGATTTAGTTGCCGCCGCTCACTCGCTCAGAGGGCTGGCACAACAATACATACGCTTTGACGAGAGAGTACGCCACAATAATTGGTCGACACTGGCCAACACTTTCCAGGGAATGGGCTAGATAAAAATTGGCAACGTACAAGGTAGCTAGCAATAAACGCTCTTAAAATAGCTATTAGTGATATGACGTGCATTTTCTAAGCCCCCTCAAGACGAACTATTTCTGCGGCACTACTACATACGATAATTTATCTTTCCTAGGGAGTGTCAAACTTTTTTTTTCACAATTGTATGCACCCTTTAAGGCACGCACGTGCGTTTTTGCAATACAAATTTATGACATGCTTTATGAGTGTGGTTACATTGACAGACTCACGCTGCGAAGAGAAACAACCTGTAATTTCAATCCCGTATGCCATGAATTAAAAAGTAACTTTAATCCCGTATGTCTCGCCATATGTATTATATATCCCCTTTTATATATACTACAATGCGTTTTAGTTTTGCTTCAGTTCAATGTTAACTAACCGCGCTGCACTTACCTTGCTTACAGTTTGCCGTGCTCCGTCCCTTGCGGTTGCAATTTGAAAGTAAAGTGTATAGACACTTTTGCTTCGTTGCTTGAGTTGCCGGTGTGCCACCGCCCGCAGATCATTTTGAGATTGGTCGAGCGCTGCAGCAAATTCCAGCAACTGGCGGCAGTCCAAACTTTAATAACATTTTTGTAAGCTGTCCACTCCTCGATCCATTCATTATCACGCGGAAACGCAGCTAGATAGCTGATGTGCATGCGCTTGGCTGTACCTGCGCGCATCGTCCCCTATATATAAGCACATAGACATTCAGCGAAAGGGACATGGTGCGAGGCAACGAAGCGGTAAGCAAGCTGGCCGGAACGCAGAGGAATGTACCATTATTGGAATACGCCGGTGGTGCAATCCTGCTCAAAAACCGCTCTCATCGTCCCGCGCCCCATATGCAGCTGGCGCAGTGAAGGATCATACTCGTCTAGTCTGGCGTTAGAGGCAAGACGAGGGCGATTCCCAGTACGCTACCTCACTACTATGACAGCTATTTGTGTTGTTACTTGTGCTACTAACCGTACAAAAACACAACGCGTATTATCGAATTATTATCGACGGTCAGTAAACTCCAAAGCCCAAGAGCCGACAGCGGTCTTAGGCTTTTCTCTAGGGCCTTGCCTAAGGCATGAGACGGACCGGCGTATGGGCATGCATGCAGGTACGTTGCTGGTCAAACGCAAATGATTTTATATGTGAGATATCATGGATGCATAATGAGCTAACGTGAGCTAACGGCGACTAGTTAAGGACCCCCAAACCAACTAGGTTCGGATTTCTCCCCTCCCCCAGATTTAGAATTGTAGACCATTTATTCGGTCTAAGCTGTGTTCTTCCATACCAGGGGTCAGTCAAAAGCGGCATTAGAGCTGCATCTTCCCCCGTATTGCTCGTTGCCATTGTTCCTTCTTCTTTGTGGGCACTTAGTGGTGGGAATCGTCGCCGTACCGGGGATCATGTGAAATGCCGACCCGTCCTTCCGGTGTCCCTCAATGTGGCACACCTGGCACCGGGGGTCGCGGCGGTGTATGCTCGTACGATGTGCCCCGAGGCTCCACATCTATACCGTTTGGAGCCACGCCTGACTCCTCGCAGTCAGTGGGTTCTCCAGGGTGTCTTAGTCTACCATAAGGTGCACCCCCCCCCCCCCACAAGACCGTCCTCAGCTGGCCAGCGTGTCGACAGTCAGTATAGCACCCGTCTTCTTCTTCTGAATAGCCGTATCAGCTTTTTAATCCGTGATTTACAGTGGTTTTATCCAGGCGGTGCATGGAGTTCCCCTCCCTCATTCTGGTAACCCTTGTAAACCTAATTCTGACGCTGGCTTCTTGTCTAAGCTGGAGTCAGTCTTCTTGGAATCTCTTGGAAATTTTGACTCGCGTTGTTATCTGCAGGCCTGAGGCGAGCCCGGTGGGATCAAGTGGCTGATCGTACGCCTTCACCTTTAGTCGCGAGCATAACAGCGGCTTGCCACAGTGTGTAGTTTATCCGCAGGGGTACGTACAGAAAACAAGGATTACTGTGCGGCATATTTGGCTGACACACAGTAGGACGAGAGAGGGCCGGTGTCGCGTGCCAACTCAAGCGCCTTTGCCAAGGTCGCATGTCGTACTCGTTATCGAGTCCCGCCATCACTACTAAAATTGCAACATGGCAATTGGAGCATGGTCTCATCGCTTCAAAAACGTAAGTGAGTTGTGTTTGCTGTTCTGGCAAATTTTAAGACAGTTTTTGGAGTAAAAGCAGCAAGGATGGGTCGGATAAGGGAGGGGCTGAGTATCAGCTGACTCGAATAACAAGTTCTGAATGCACACGTTGCTTCTGCCTTTAACTTGTTTCCCGTTTTTACTACGCCTGGTCTGTCCGCCAAAACTTACGATGATAATTCGATATCGACCCAGGCGCGGTGTACTTCATAAACGCTAGCCCATTTACTCACTGCGTGGTAATAGTTTTGCCGTTAAGAATCGCAGGTTCGTTGCGAAGGTTAGACTCTCTTCTACGGCCGAACGAGGAGCCACCCACAACGGGCATATCCTGACTCGAAGCAATCCTGTTGTAAAAATATGCTATAAAAATCGATACGGCCTCCGTGGCAGTTCCGGCTTAACAGAGGGAGGGCGGAAACAGAGGTCGAAAAAGAACCACACTGCCCGAGTATCCTGCTCGGCCGGTAACGCCATTACTCTTTGCCGCTATATTAATAACTAACACTTTAAAATGTCACACCGCCGACTTGCTTATTATTTGTGTGGTAACTAAAATGATACGAGTTACGAATGCAATAGTTCCATAACCTTGGCTACGTTTCAGCTGAATAGAACAGAATATTTAAATATTCATTATGCTCTTCAAACATTAATATAATTTATTTACGCACATACACTTAGTTTGAACAGCGCCATATAGGTATATTTCGTAATGCCACAGATGCTTTTACAAGTTTCGGAAATGCGTCGCTGAACTTGTGCAACATATCGCTCACGGTGTTAATTGTAACAACGACTAGTTTCTAGACTCAGGTGCATGACAGTTTTATCGTCCATTATTATTTTCAAAGAACTTGGCCTTCCCTACAACAAAGCTCTACTTAAGCAGATTACAGTAGATATCTAATATGTATGATAAACTGATCTGATAACCGAGACAATCAATTGTCGCTAAGTTGATTAGTTCGAGGGTGTTGCTAACTGGTTAGAAGGCCCTTCCTCCGGAACAATTCGGGGTCAGGAAGGGTCGGGACACAGAGAACACAATTCATATATTTTAGTCATTTGAGCATGAGGGTGTTGGCAGTACCTGGAATCAACTGTACGCCGTCTTTATTCATTGTACTAAGGCCTTCGATAAACAACCGCGGTCCTATTCGCCGAATTGTCGGCGACGTAGAAAAATATTTTCATCGTAAGCGCCTGCAAATGAATTCGCGGAAGACGCTAGCCATTGTTTTTGTTGACGATTGCTGAAGTATTCAAAATTGTATATATTGATAAAATTATGTTTATAAATATATAAAATGCAGACTTATTGCGAAATGAACATTCATTATAAACCGAAACGATATTTATTTGTGGTGATACTCTTATCATACGGCATATTTATTTGTTTATTATACACTTATGATACGGCATGCGATCGGGCAACTTATCTAGAGAAAGGCTTCATTTAAAGCGTTAGTCAGCAAAAAGATAGATTTTGTACCAGACTAGTACTTTTTTTTGTGGTTAGAGGGAAAAATTATTTTACGCACACGCGAAGAGGGTAGTGTGGGACTCGACGCCGATGTTGTTGGCATAATACCCACTAAAAATCTCTCACCTTAATGGCCTCAGGAAAAGGCGAGGCGTTGGAGCCGTTCTTCAATACTACTTCAACACCAGATTAATACTGAGGGTATGATAGTTACAGGCTTTCTTCACAGGATTACCCGGTCAATATGTGTTTTATATTTTAGCACATTTTAAAACATTACAAATGTAGTTGTCTGTATTAACAGTGCATTTCTACGTTGCATTTTCGTATCTGTACAACCGTTTGCCCACCGTAGTATTTCACCGAGATATATCTGCATTCTAGATTTACTAGATATTTTTCTTCTCTAGTTCATCAGGATTCTATCTGATTTCGTTCTATTTAGTGCGCTTACATTGGTAACCGCACCTTTGTCCATACAAGATGGGCCACTACGTTTGCTGAGGTATGATCTTTGTTCTCCTTCTTCTATATACCCAGATCCCGTTGGTACTGCAGCGATGCGTGACGGTCTATTTAAAGCTTTCCAACAAGGCAGTGCTTAGAATAGTCATGCAAAAATACAAAAGATGCATCCATGGCATTATTAATAATAGTAAATTACAGGCGCAATGTTGTTGCAAAAATATTAAACTAACACTTTCCCAATTAAATACCTTCGTCTTAATAGTAGGTATTTTGCGTTTGCAAAAAATTATATCATCGTGTAAGGCGTTAGTTATTGTTCACACACATACGTATAGCCGCGGGGAACATTGTAGTTATACGTATAATGTAATTACATAATTAGATTCAATTTCCTTCGTTCTACACTCAGATGATTATATTTGCTATATTCTTTGCTCGCGCCCGCTCTGACGTGATGTGACAAGCAACGTGAAGGAAAAGTTACCCGAGAAAGCTCAGTTATGGAAACTGTAAGCTCATCAAGCTTGTACTGAATTGATGGAAAACGTATTTTATTAAGCAACCGTTAAATGGTTACACGGAACTCGTTCCCACGGCATGTTCCCTAACTCAGACATTGTTAAGTGTGAGCCCTGAGAAAACTGTTTCTTTCTTTTCCACTTGAGCGCTTGCTTAGTTGTCGATTCCTGGAGGCAGGGAGGGAGCTCATTCCACATCGTAAGCAGTGAAAAATCTACGTCGCAGGCAATCGCGGGCAATAGCTATATTGCGACTTCCACTAGGCCTAAGGTTCTATCTGACATTGTAATGAAAGACCAGTTAGCCTTTTGACCCGGCAGAAGTCTTGCGATAGACCACTGTTGCCAACGGAACCTTAGAAGAAAGACAATCCACATTCGCGGATTCACTGACACCAGTTCTTGTTTGCTATGTTTCCTGCTACGACCAAAGGGCTATACGGCAGCGCCGCCTCTCTTCGTGATATTCCCTGGCCAACTCACACTCCGCGCTACGCGCCGGTGGGTAATACGAAGCAGTTTCGCCGCCAAAACTCACACTTTGCAAACACAAGCGCAAGTATCTTCGCGCTAGATACCAATCGCTATATGCCTATATATATCTGCGCGCCTGCCTGCTTATCTCTCCCAACACCCTAGGGCAGTACCATAGCCACGCCGCTGCTGTCACGCCACGCCGTCAAACGCCCCGATCGTCGCCGGGCTGAGGAATCGTCGAGGACACGTTACACCGAACGCTCGAGATAACAAGGGTAGTAGAAATAGCGCACCCCTTTATACAACTGACGCCCGTATAGTGACAGCGCAGAGACGGGCGGCGTGCTAACAGGCAGAGATCATCATCACGTCGCGCAAACACAAAGTTATACCCGCGCCCTTAATATATGCAACAACCATCGATTATACTACCAATTCATGGTGAATAAATAATTCATTCAGATTACTGGCAATTGTGGCCGCGCAATCGTGATACAAGCCTGCAACCTTTCGTGGTTGCGATCGTGATTCAAGCCTGCAAAAAACCCCTGGCACAAACCAAGTCCCGCCTCGAAGGTTCTCCAGCCGCACGCCTAATGGCCTCGATCCGTTTCGCCCACACATCGAGACCGAAGAGCGGCTTTGGCTGATCACATAAATGGCACTGTACTGCCAAACCCAGAGTTTAGAACGGCATACAGCGTGTGCCTAGGCCGTGACGTTTTCGCTGGGCATTCATGTTCTAGTGGCATGATCATGGTTGATTTGAAGGGGCTAAGCTGACCTGCAAGGAGGCGGCATCCATGAAGCAGGCACGCTACAACGCTGTCGATGATGTGCTTGTTAGAGCTGTGCGCGTGAAGCTGACACATCTGTGCGAAAAACAATACATGAGACCAGACGGCATGACCCTGACATCTGGGCCATGGAGAAATTGCTGACCTGAGACGTGTCAATTCGGAACAGTTATGCGGTCAGCTATACGGCAATATCCCGCATACTACGCGGCGTTGCACTCAAAACAAAGAGGAACCGGATTCGTTAATACGAAGTCTTGAGAATGAGCACAATATCTGCCCTTTCATTCTGAGACGTTGGGCGTGTGAGGACGAAAGGCCATGGTCAGAGCATGGACAATTGGCCAGATCATCGAGAAGTCGAACGGGGACAAATGATCCACAGCATTCCTAAGGCAGCACATTGCCTTTGAAGTTCAGCGCGGCAGCGCGAGAATAATTCTTGACAAGCTCCCAAAAAGAAGAAGCCTAGCGGAACTCATGTATTTATAGGGAGTTCAATCTGTACTAGCTGGCTTTGATATTAAAATAAATAACTATTATGGAAAACATAGTATTATTAATATTATGATTATTCATTAGTAAAATTAGACTAAGCTGCAAACCTTGGGGTTACTAGCGTACATGCAGGACTTTGTCAGAGGTAGAGAGACAGGGTTTATGACAGAAACGAACGTACAACTGGGACGCAGTCTCCTCGGGAAGCTTCACTTGGGGACAGGGCGGAAACTACCAAGCAAATGGTTGACTCAGGTTCCGAACGACCTGCCGCGTTGAAGAGCGGAATTCGTTTACAACGTAGCTATCGAGCCCGGTGGCGTGGTGGGTGCATTCGCCTGCGCCTCGCGAGCGAAGGAGACATATAGGTGCGCGGGTTTGAGCCCCACCGCTGCACATTTGTATTTATAGAAATTGGTCTATAAAGCATTGCGAAAAGCAGTTCCGTGGATGTTAAATCTTGGGCAGCTTATAAAGTTTAAAAAAGTTTACAACGTGGTTACAAATACTCATCGAATTGAAGCAAGATTTGTGTGTAATAACCTGGACTAAGGTCATTGATTTTGGGTCTTAATATGCGCACTGAGTAGCCCGCCGAGGAACGCTTTGTGGAAAAACATTCAAAACCAAACACGCTTAAATTGGGTCTTATGGCGTCCCATTCAGACAAGGTGAGTGCCGGAGTGAACTGTAGTTAACCATAATCAGACAAAAAACGGTCCAGCGCTACTTTGACGGCTTCAAGCTTCGATTTAGTCCGTGTTTTCAGCCGGCTGGCGCCCTATTTTGGCGGACGATTTAGAAGTCTTCCTGAATACCGCAGTGAAAACGTTTGGCAGGCTTTCTGTAGTATGTTAATCAGTTAGTAAATAACTTTCTTCCAAATCGACCATCGCCAGAATTTCACTTCTGAAGAAGAAAGTTGCTGAGACCAGCATCTCTGCAGTCAACCACTGGCGCTTCATTTTCTGCGCGGCGGCGGTTCAGCATCTGACGACAGCGAGCTCCGGGACTTGAATATAGGGCCACAGAAATATGCCAAAGTCCCATCATCTGTGACGAGTTTCAAACAAAAACAAAATAAACCGGCTCTCGTCGAATCCAATCCAAAATTTTCAAGCCAGAAAAACCCGTACTACCTCATTTTTGTTGGGTGACAAATACCAAAGTATTCATCAAGCAGACGCTTTGAGGTGAGTCTGAGATGGTCGTGAAGGATTCTATGGAGGGACAAGCGCATTGGCGCGTATTCCTATCTATTGTTGATTCAGAGCGCTTCGGTCGGCTATGTGTACGCCCTATTTTTGGATTTGAACAGTGTTTCCATCCAAAATTAGGACTTCATTCCTAATAGCCGATCGAAGCTCTTCGAATCAACAAAGATAGGGATAACCGCCAATGGTTAGCCAATTTTAACTCACAGCCCACCACGCGGAAAACTGCAAACACTTTATGTACGTAGGCGTATAGTTTGCCACAAAATATTTTTAATCGTGATGATAACAACACGCTACATTTGTTGATAATCGCCCCATCTGCGTCAAATACCAAATTGAGGTTGTGCTGTACAACGCTTTCACCCACTGTGGCGTCGGGCGCTTTCGCAAACTTGACGGCCTCTGATAAGTCTGGTTGCCCAACTCTATGAATGTATCATATGTTTATATGTACGTTCATAGCCCTTTGTGTTGCCGTTGCATTAAGCCACATCGGGTAACGCCCCTATCTTATGCCGGAGCTACATATTTGTCTGAATAAAAGCCTTTTCGTAATCGGCTAAAGCGGGTACAGCGTCACGCCAATGAACATTCAAGCCAGGCCCATTCAAGTTGGTTCTCTTTTGAGACGATATCTATGCATAATATATAGATAAGTTAGGCACGAAATGCATTGCGTCTGTGAGGCCGATATCTGTACGCGACTTGCATAATTTGCGATTTACTTACTGGGCAGCGTTTAACTAAGTTGCGGTCCCCCAAGTGTTACATCAAAAGGTGAAACACGCAACGTTGCATCATGACCATGTAGAGCTTGTTTATCTGTAGAAATCTAAATTTGATCTTTCAGCATGAGTCAAAATCTTGACGAACGTTAAAACAGCTCAAGGGCTTCAGACAGATCAGAAGGCCTGGCTCAGTTGCCTCGATTATATCTGCCAATATCTCCAATCCGGTTAATATATGTAGTTAATACTCTAGGAGCACATTTTCTTTTCGGTCTCATTAAAATAAAACGGACTACCATAGATAGACACGTGCAGTCGTATAATTATTGTCTGTCTCCTGTAAGTTTTTAGTACTCGCAGGACGGCGTGTTCACAACGTGGATAATGGACTACTAGGAAATTAACAGAAAACATAAGCCTCTTCTAGGGTATTTGTCAGTCAGGTTAGTCG
Source organism: Dermanyssus gallinae (assembly GCA_003439945.1). Lineage (NCBI taxonomy): Eukaryota > Metazoa > Arthropoda > Arachnida > Mesostigmata > Dermanyssidae > Dermanyssus > Dermanyssus gallinae. Next base: position 9,821 of record QVRM01004920.1, on the reverse strand, counting down.
CCTATGCTGTCGTAGTCGTTATAAGTTGGAACTGTCCTTGATATTGCTCTCTTTTCGCAATATTGGTCACTTATGAACAAATAGCTGCAGTAGGTCAACACAGGCCAGTTCTAAGTCGTATCATAAATGATATCGGCCTAATTGATCGGATCTATTGATTCTCTCTTGGTCACCACATCCGCCGCTTTGGCAAATGTTTTTTTTTTATTTTCGTTAACAAGTACCAAATTGCAAAAAAATGCTGCATCTACAAGATATTATTAAGTTCCCTGGCACGCCGGCTTAGCTACTAGCAGGAGGAATCATCTTTTGGGAACAGCGCTCAAACAGCACAGTTTTTGCGGATGAGACGTTCGACAATGACCGCATCTCATCCGCGCGTCTGGTGTAGCGTCAGATCGACTGACAACTGTGCGTGATTGTAATGTTTACAAGATCGTACGATTAAGTGCTACGTCTACACTTTGTAAGCGCCAAAAAAAAATGATCGTCTATGCGCATTCCAAGTTTTTAGTTCTAGATATCCTCGCTTACGAACCCGGAACTTCTTATTCCCCAGTTTAACCCTGCCTATCTAGTCCCGTATGTATTTTATGTGCCCTTGCAATTCACCGCCAGGAGCGCTGTATCATTTATTTTCTACCTAGGTTTTCAAACAGTTGTTATTTATACACTGTGAGATACCACACAGCTTGTCAACAGGCTATATTGTTATAAAGCCAGTACTTAGAAGTCAACATTGACGTTGGAGCCCATCATTTGCATTACAGGCGATCTAATTACGGTGGACTGAAATTAAGAATAACTGCGCATCGGTGTTTTGCTGATTCGGCTGATACCGCGTATCTCTGTTGCTCGGCACTGGAGCATTAATTCGTTGCACTCCTTCCCTTATCATGGCAAATAAGTAAAGGATTTTAAAGACAACTTTTAACGTGATGTGTATCTGAAACATAAGTTAAGCAAAATACACATCATTAAATATATCTAAATGAGAAGTCCTGCCAAGTGGCATTCTGTCAGTCTTTGTACACGTAGTTTTACACTCGTTTTGGCGCCCGCTATGGGGTTTCTGCCTCAATCTCAAAGGGACCTCATAATCGATTATTGGGGAACTTGTTTATATTTATGCTGCCAGCATTGAACTGTCAAGAAAAGAACGTTAAGCCCTACGCTTATATATGATTGCGTTTCTTCAACATGGGATAAGTAGGTCGCTGCATGGAACCTAAATGGGGCGCATGGAGTGCAAACAGTGGAAGCCTATTCCAGCGCTATACTCAAATTGCAAAACAAAAAAAACAATATTTAAATATTCCTTTGCTCTCTTTATATAAATGTCTCAATGTAGATACATTTTTATATTCTACAGATTCTATTATAGACGGTACAAGAAGTGAAAAAATTGCGATACACGCTCTCTTTAGGGTATGTAGCGTTAAGCTATCCTAAGCGCGTTTCTATGCAGCATATCGCCTGATACGCTGGTGGACTGCGACCGCATCATAAGACATACAATTACTTTAGATAACCTTCATTACGGGGTATTCATGAGAAATGATATGCAAGCTTTGCATTGCACTTATTTAGCGCGCGTGCCATTCACGCATCTCCCAAGATAGTACAACTCCCAAGGAGAGCAAATTTTGACACAACTCCCGCCGGGTAGTACTAAACATTGCCGCAGAAAGTAATCTGACTGTTGTGCTTAATGTTTTGGTCAATTTCTGTGTCCACTGCAAGCCGAAATAAAGCTTACTCAGGGGAATACAAGAAATACTGATTCTTTCGAGGAATCATAATTTCTTTTCCAACTAAAGTATTTTAGTTGGGCTCTCAGAGAGCGGCAATAGCTTTTGGCAAGGGACTGGTCCGGGTAAGGTTCATTAGTGTTATAGCAAGATATAAGGCGCGTAACGGCTAAACATTTAAGCAAGGTGCTCAGCAACTATCAAGTTAGGTAATAAAAAATAAGTATATTTTTACTTTATCATTTTAAACTAATAATCAGGAGTTAACAACTTGGTAGGTCCCTTTAGTTATCACTCTGAGTGATTGGCTCCTGACAGGAAACCTTTAGTTCTAGCCGCGAATGTCAAACGCATGTAAGACTTTCCATGGGTACGTGGCTTTCAGCTCAGCCATCACAAATGCAAGATGTTCATACCGGTCGCTCTAGCAGTTCCAACACAGAGGTAAGTCTGCGACTTGTCGGCGGACCGGGATCTACTGCAGTCTTTTAATGACATGTCCTCAGGCACCCTCACCACAGTACTGCATTTGCACCTCACGTAGAAAGAAAGATACCAGGCTCTGCTTCCTGTAGCCAACAGAGGATTTGTCGTCCCAGGCGCGATGGTTCTTGCTGGCCCTGCTCTCGTACCATCCACGCAGGAGGTCACGGACCTTGTATGTCATTTGGTGTCTGAGAAATATAGAATTATTTAAATGTAAAAGCACTTTCATACAATACGTGAAGCGCTTTCAACAGAGCTTAGCAATTGTGTAGAGCCGATGACGTCAAAAGATCATGACTTCATGCTATCTCACGCTCCGTCGCCGGAACGTGACTTTATGCCTTACATTCTGCTGTTGTAGGTTTTTCCGTGGGCGATCCTGCAATCCGCTTTTGTGCTGGGCATAAAGTGGTAGCACCGTATCCATACAGCTTCGGTCAGCCGGTGGGCGCATTTGCCCGACAAGGGTTGTGCTGCGTTCGGAGTGCAGGGCGCGGACCGATACGCTCGGCTATCAACGATACGTTTAGCCTTCAACTGTTTTCTCAGTTGGATGGATTACCAACGATCTGAAATGTTGGATTGCCCCAAAACAGCGAGCCCCCGGCGCCCGTTCGGAAACGACGGACGTAAATCAACTACTAGGCTAACCATAATCCCTCTTGAGACGACCGCTCGTATGAGTGAAACGACACCATTACCGACACATTTACATACCCCATTGTCTGTCGCAATACTGCCCAGCCTGGCTATGCAGTCATGCAAGCAGATCTGAAACAAAATCTGAAAACACTCTGCAGTTTAGCGCACACATATGTCTTTGCCACTGGCGTTCGAAACGTTTGGAGGGCCAGATCGCCTTATGAAGCAGCTATTACGGAAGGCATCAGACCTACTGGTAAACGCTACTGGTTGTCCAAAGTTCCTTTTGCAGAGACTCTTGTCGAACATACAGCGAACCGAAACCCAAGCCGCATCTCTGCGATTGTCGGTCGGTGTGCACTTGACCGACAAGCGTTATGCTGCGCTTGGAGTGCGAGCCGTGCACCGAGACACTTGGCTATTAACGATACCTTCAGCCGAAACCTTCGCTCTGTTGAAAAACCAAAAATCGAAAAAGCTGGATTATCCCAAAAAAACTAGCCCCCGGGCCCGTTCGGAAACGACGGACATAAGCCAGCTAGGCTGACCTTAATCCCCCTTGAGAAGAGTCGACCGTTCCTCTGAAACGGCACCATTACCGGCACGTCTACATACCCCATTGTCTGTCGCACATGCTACACAGCTGGGCTATGCAGTCATGCAAGCGAACTAAAACAAAATCCGAAAATACTTTGCAGGTTAGCGCATTCGAAACGTTGGAAACACCAGATCCCCCTACAAAGCAGTTATTACGGAAAGTGTCGGACCTACACTGGTAAACTGGCCACTGGCTTCCCAAAATTCGTTTTGCAAAGATTCTCCTTGAACATACAGCTACTTCACTTCTGAGACGTCTATTCTTGTAGGGCTACATTTACTACAATGTAAACTAATTAGAGTGGCTCTATGTATTTTGTAGTAGGTTGCTCTCAAAGAACTACAAGAAAATGTATTTTATTTATATGACTTTGATGACCTAAATGTGAAATTTGCCCCATCAAGGTTAACGAAAATATATATATATATATATATATATTCGCTACATATTCCACAAACAAAGTGCGCGAGACAGGGATAACGTTGACGGTATACTACAAAAACTAATACGGACAGCGATGCACGTCCTGTCGGTGCTTCTGACAGCTGGGGTCGCTCTCCTCGTAGAAAAAAGCAAAACTGGCCGCTGGTATAACAGTTATTATTGAAAATCGATAAAACTCCGCTGCTTTGTTTCCCAATTCGTTTTTTTTTCTCTGGCTTTTGTCGCTGTCATGCTGGTTTATTTTTCTTCTTCCCAGCTCGAATGCGTATCGAGGCTTCGACGACTCAGTTCTTTCATCTTTTTAGATAGCTGACAGAAATTCCCGCATCACGATCTACGCAGCCACGCGACGATCTTAGTTTTGAGGACGACTTCAATCAGACATTGAACACACGAAAAGGTGTATAATATGCCCGTATGTCTCATATCGCTATTTTAATCTGAGACTTAGCGCTTTATAGATGTTGTATATGCAATCATAGCAAACCAAATATGTAGTGTTTTATTCCTATTTTACCCCGGTCAAACTGTTAAGTGCAGATTTCGACTGCTTTAGATCTACCCTTTCCGAAAGTCTTTGAAGGTATATATATATATATATATATATATATATATATATATATATATATATATATATATATATATATATACAGAACAGTTACAGCGATGTGGCTGGCCGGGCATCCCCATACAAAATGCACGCCATTGCACAAGAACGTTTTGTTTAGTGGAAAACTGAACAAACCTCCAGGAAAATGCGTTCGTCATTATCTTCATTCCGTTAAGAACGAAATTTACTTAATCGAGTTCGACGACCACGGTAAAGGGCGCCCCAGACTTTTATGGAAACCATCTATATATATGACTAATGGCATATACATACAGACATAAGCTGACCTTATGTCTAGTTCTCGTGAGGCCACGAGCAGTCGAAGCAAAGCAGGCATTTCAATGCCGCCTACATTTTTTTTCCATAGACCGACTGTGCAGGTGACGCTACGGGCAACTGAAAGACTCGTCGGGGCACGGGCGTTCCTTTTCCAATTCCACTTTTTAGTACAGGACCGAACGCTTCGTAATTTTTCGAAGAATCAACATTATATTTTTGCCACATTTTTGCGAGTTTTTTTTTAGCAAAACATAGTCGCACTGATACAGTGCAAAGTCAAGCAAACAACAATTCCACGATCATGAATTATTGACCCGTTTTTCCATGATCGGTGTGGCTTGTGGCGGTTTTAACTCGACTTGCTCGTTTTTGAATGGGTCTACACATCGGTAGCTTAGCTCAAATTTAGCAAGCCAACATTGCGCACCACTGTATTGACATTCGATCGAACGGCTTACGGAGGCGGCCTTTCGGTAAGCCCCAAAGCGGTTGTGCACACGGAGTAGGTAAACATCATATTTTTCTGGCGTAGAGTTTACTAGATCAGTCGTAACGGGTCCCGTTACTAGTGTGTGTGTGTGTTTCAGGTGGAGTGCTAACATAGTTGCTTAGTTAGTTGCATGGCTGCTAGCCCACCTTCTTCTGCTGAAAACAAAGGGTGGGATATATATATATATATATACAAGTTGAGAAGGCAAGATTGAAGTGTAAGCATTTCTTAGACCTTCGCACAGGGACCGGCCAGGTTGATCGGCTGCTGTCGATAGCCATACGAAAAGTGTAAAACAGCACAGCAGAACGCACTATTTACAGCCGAAGGAATGGCAAACAGACGCGCTGCGTTCACTTGGGTCCAATTTAGGGCCGCTATTTTCTCTAGAACTCAACTCTACGAAGCATTATTCGGTGTTTGTCCTGCGTTGTCTTGCAGTAAACAGCCGTATCATAGATAATCTTTTTGGTTGCATGTTCCGAACATGGTTTCCTCCACCCCCGCGTTGTGTGAGCACGAACCTCAAATCAAACAATATCAGAACAAGCAAGAAGATATTGGAAGAAACAGTTTACGCACACACATATATATAGGGCTACAAAAACGTTTTTTCGGTTTTAGTACAGGACCGAACGTTTCGTATTTTTTCGAAGAATCAATACTATATTTTTGCCACATTTCTGCGAGTTTTTTTTTAGCAAAACATAGTCGCTATGAAGATATGTTTCCATCATTAAAAAACCAAAAAAACTTTTTGTAGACCCAATATATATATATATATATATATATATATGTCCACACACATATATAGGAAAGTGGAGAGTACACTCCTACCTACTAAGACGGCTGCGAAATGTAAACTAAGCTTGCAAGTATGCGAGTATGGTGTTTCTGAGAAACTAAAGTTGTCTGAGTTAAGGACTTCTTTTGAGAGAAGAGCAAACGCTTCACGCCTATCATAAACCTTGCAACTCCTGTTACCACAACTACTAAAGCTACCTCAGTGACATAGTTTGCTTTGGCTTGTTTATCTTGCACGTTTTCGTTTCACGTTGCCTGTATTTGCGTGTCCGTAGCCTAACGTTGATGCGTGGATTTCCGATCTACAGCGACGTGGGACTATTTCGAGGCGGTTGCTGGGACAAAAAGCAATTCGGGTTAAGTCGAGGTGGAGTTAGCACTGCGTTTAGGTGGCAACGACACACTATTTATCTAACACCATCAAACACGTGACACTAAAGTTGTAGGAAAATCGAATGTGCTAGAGGCAACTAAGCAAACAAATACACGCTTAACAAAACTCGTTGGAAACAGTCGGAACAATTAACAACATCTTGTAGGCCCCAGCACATTGCTCTATGGGGAAATTTAGATCGTACACGCAATTTTTTTCCTGTCTCATCTCAACTCCGAACAACAGCTAATTGTCCTGTCTGAAGTGAAAGTGGTCGCTCATTAAAGCGACAGAATTTTGTTTATTTTAGTTGGTTGTGTCTCTTCTGCCTAAGACGCTCGACAATTGGGCACTCGGGAATGCCATCTCGTGATCATCGGCACTATATATATATATATATTTATAGCTGAACTTATATGCACAAATCACCTCGTGGTTGTACACTATTCCACGTATACTGTAGCCAGGCGGGCGGATTGTGACAACCGATAGTGAGCATTAGCGCTAATAAAGACTGCAGATATAAAGGCTATCGATAAGTTAGAAAGCCGCGTACCCTCGACTGTACACACGTAAATATTTACGGAAAAAAAATCTCGCCATGAGAGGGTAACATTTATGCTTTGTTGAGCAGATTGCCGCTTTATTGATTGTAGAATACACCGCCGCTCAATCCGTCAATCCGAATCGTTACGGAATGACTAAACTAAGTATGTGTGTGTGTGTTTGCTCTGCTTCTGTCTCTAAACTAGCATATCTTTAGATGTCGACACTGTTTCACCAATACTCTGCGATACACACGATAGAGCAAGTGGCGTCGTTTAAAGACGCACACGATATTCCACGCGTTAGTTAACGTGTCTGTTATTGTTGTTGTTGTTGTCGTCATCTTGTTCTTCTTCGTCGATTTCGTCCGGCCCGTCAAAGCCGCTTCCAAGGACGCAGGCAATAAACAGGTCACAAGATACCCGACAAGCTCTCGGGCAAGTATCTCTAGAAGATACGGGTATCGATTTATCGTGTGTATATATATATTGCTATCTTTCTACGGGCAGCTATCTTTCAGGTGTTTGTGCCTCGAACTGGCCTGTCAAACTTCTCGATCGACGATGTTCAGGCTCGCTGATTGACTAACGCGGTAGGCGCATTGATGAATGATGAAGAAATAGAGGCATGAATGGAGTGAAGACGATGAGGACCGACCGCATGTGAGCCCACGCTCTATCCGTATTCTCGCGGAAGGGAAGTAGAGGGAAAACGTTCTCTTTCTTTGAAGTAGAGAGAAAACTTTGTGTCCGTAGCCAAACGTTGATGCGTGGATTTCCGATCTACAGCGACGTGGGACTATTTCGAGGCGGTTGCTGACAGAAAGCAATTCTCTCGGTCTAAGACGAGAAGGAGTCAAACAAAAAAATACCTGTTTGACTTCGTTGACGTCGCTGCCGCCGCCGCACTGCCGAGGTCACGCATGAGCGTGGCGAGAAACCGTCTTACGGCCGAGGTCAACTCTGTGCCAGTCTCTGATCAAGTGGGCGCATGGTCTGCCGCCTCGATGAGACACCATGAGGCGCGTTAAAACGAGTCAAACGCACATCGATTGCTTAAACATTCGGTAGAGAATCACAACTGCTGGTATTTTGATACGACCTGCGATCGAGCCCTTTTTTCACTAACGGAGCCAATAGAGAGAGAGAGGGCCTGTTGCAATCAGCCCTGCTATTTGTTTCTCGAGCTGCCGGCAAACACCCGCCCAACTTCTCGGTATTTCAGTGTCTTTTTACTTCTTTCTTTTTGTATGATCTTCTCGCTTATCTGCTCACCTACAATCGAGACTCGTAGTTGTCCGTAATAACAGCTAGTCCGGTGTTACATATATTTATATAATATATATATATATATATAATATATATATATATATATATATATATATATATATCGGTTTGGTTTGATGTCACACACAATATACACGGTGTGTTCAAAACGCATCGCGACTTTTGAATTTTCGCGGGTTACGTATATTCGAATTTCGATTTTTTGTGGCGTTGTTTGGTACTCATGTCTCTCACTTATGCCGACAAGCTCGGCCATTTTGAATGTTCACTTAATTGTTGACAGCTGCTTTGCTTGCACGTGTTTTGGATCGTCTTCGATTTTTACCTATTCAAAAAAATGGATCAAAGAACCTGTATCAAATTTTGTGTGAAAAACGAAATTAAGTGCGCGGATGCATTCCGAATGTTGACTGTGGCATACGGAGAAGCTACCTTGGACCGAAGCAACGTTTATCGGTGGTACAAAATGTTCTCAGAAGGCCGAGAAGATGTGAACTACGAAGAGCGTGCCGGACGCCCGAGCACTTCAACAACAGACGAAAAAATTAATGAAGTGGAGAAAATGGTATTGGCCAATCGTCGAATCACCGTTAGAGAAGTTGCTGAGGACCTAAACATATCGATTGGCTCGTGCCATTCGATTTTTATCAATGATTTGGGCATGAGACGGGTCGCCGCGAAATTCGTACCAAAATTGCTCAATTGCGACCAAAAACAGCATCGCATGAACATTGCTAATGAGATGTTGGACTCTGTCCGCGACGACCCAAATTTGCTCCAGAGGGTCATAACTGGTGACGAATCGTGGGTTTATGGTTATGACGTGGAAACCAAAGCTCAATCATCTCAATGGAAGCTGCCGCACGAACCAAGACCGAAAAAAGCGCGCCAAGTTCGGTCGAATGTGAAAGTTTTGCTGACAGTTTTCTTCGATTGCAGGGGCGTGGTGCATCATGAGTTCTTGCCACAGGGTAGAACGGTCAATAAGGAATATTACCTGCAAGTTATGCGCAATTTGCGCGAAGCAATCCGCCAGAAACGCCCGGATTTGTGGAAGAACAAAAATTGGCTTTTGCACCACGATAACGCCCCTGCTCACACATCGTTGCTTGTGCGCGAGTTTTTGGCCAAAAACAACACACTAATGATGCCGCAGCCACCGTATTCCCCAGATCTGGCCCCCTGTGACTTTTTCTTGTTCCCTAAACTGAAGAGGCCCATGAAAGGACGACGTTACGCTACGCTTGACGAGATAAAGACGGCATCGAAGGAGGAGCTGAACAGATAAAAAAAATGGTTTTTTGAAGTGCTTCGAAGATTGGAAAAACCGTTGGCACAAGTGTATAATATCTCATGGGGATTACTTTGAAGGGGACAAAATAGATATTCATGAATAAATGAATAATTTTTGAAAAAACACAAAAGTCGCGATACGTTTTGAACACCATGTATATGGTCGTCGACTCGTATGGTATGAATACATACGGCCGATAATCATAAATACGATTAGCT